>JAWWNI010000768.1:867500-1017513 GCA_034642065.1 Darevskia nairensis
TAATGATTCTCTCTCTGTGTGGTTTCAGCACTTCTTAATTCGACTGTAATCTACTTTGAGTCTCTGTCAGGGAAAAGGGTGTGGTGTCGATAAATAGGTGATCACCTCCTGTGTTTTCAGCCGCATGTAATTCTTGGGCCCACTGCCTGGCTCCGCCACGCCCTGTTTTCGCTTGGAGTCCTTTCCTTCCCGCCTTCACTGCCAGCGGTTTTTTTTTTGCTCTTTGGACTGCACTGTGGCGATGACAACAAGCTTGTCGCCAACTACATCAGGCCAGATGCCAAGAGGAGACCGTGACCGGCACCTGACACTGCTGAGGTGGCAAAACAATACCATTCCTGGGAGAAAAGTGTTGTGATGATGCTTCATGCCTGACTGAAGTGGTCTGCAGAGAGCCAGTGTGGTGTAGTGGTTAAGAGCGGTAGACTCGTAATCTGGTGAACCGGGTTCGATTCCCCGCTCCTCCACATACAGCTGCTGGGTGACCTTCGGCTGGTCACACTTCTTTGAAGTCTCTCAGCCCCACTCACTTCACAGAGTGTTTGTTGTGGAGGAAGAACGGAAAGGAGAATGTTAGCCGCTTTGAGACTCCTTCAGGTAGTGATAAAGTGGGATATCAAATCCAAACTCTTCTTCTTCTACATCAGAAGACAAACCAAAATCTTCACAATGCAAGGTTTTAAAGCTCATAAATTGGAGGCAGGCCTGGCACCAACACACGGCATCTGCGGGCAGTTACTGAGGTCCTAATTCGCCAGCAGTACACGGGCGTGACATATTTCAAGAAGTAAAAATCTGGACACAAAAGTTGAGCTTTTTGGGGAAAGCTTTTTGGGGGGGAATTGCCCCCAAAGATGGCAACCGGACATATGGCAACCCTAGACATATGGCTCAACCAGACTTGCCCTTGCCCTGCCCCCTTCCCCCAGGGAAACCCAATATTTACCACTGAACTGGAGCAAACCTCAGCCAGCTTTTCACCAGACGGATGTTTGCTACGATTTATTGATAAAGAATACCTTTTCCCAAGGAAAACAGCAGGCCAAGGCCAAAACCACTCAGACCCATGCCCAAAAAATCACAGACCAAGAGAAAACCACTGGGACCCTTTGCAGTGTTGTTAAATCCCAATGGGTCTACTCTTGAGTAAAGCTTGAACATTGCCCATCACCTGCATTTCTCAAGAGTAGGGCAATCGGTCAAGTTCCTATCATGCACAGAAAACCTAGGCGTTCCAAATTCCCCCAAAATGCCACGAGTTTCAGCCCAAGAAGCCGGAAGACACAAGACGACAAGAGTTTCAAATTTTGTGTGTTCTTGCTTTGAAATTTAATAAAAGTCAACAGAAATGTGTAACAAAAGGGGCCCGTTTCAGTAGTGGCTACAGGGGCACAATGCGCACCAGAGAGAAGAAAATAAGTTACAACAGCCTCCTGGGTTCTCAAAAGCAGCTACGTCTTTCTCCACAGACCTATTAATTAGGAGTATAAAACAGCACGAAGAAAATGGAAAGTAAGAAAAGTGTAAACATAAAAACAACCAGGACAGCCACCAACGCCAGACAAACAGTTGGAGAGGTAGAAACAGATTTTTAGAAAGAGAGTTCTTATTTTTTATTGCAGGGAAGCTGAAAGTTTAAGTCTCCCAGATGTTGCTGAATGACAGCTCCCATCATCCCAGGCCATTAGCCATGCTTGCAACATCTGCAGGGCCGAAGCTTCCCCACACCTGTTCTCATGGAATCATTGAAGAATTGTAGAGTTGGAAGGGACCCCAGGGGTCATCTAGTCCAACCCCCTGCAATGCAGGAATCATCACAGCTAAGTGATTCCATTGAGATCCCAGTCTTCCCCCAAGTTGGTGAATGTTTGGCAGTGTTCAGGCTTTATCCTTGGCAGTTATACCACTAGAGAGATGGGTTTCCTTAAAAGGGCAGTTTATTTAATTAGGTTCTCATCTCTCCCCCTGCCTCTGCCCCCCCCCCCGCCCCCCGGCACTCTGAATTTGATATAGAAGCCAACCAGATTGGTTTCTGAATTTTACATCCGCACTGGCAACAGGTCCTCCAACAACTTGCTCGCTGCTGCCCTCTGCTGCCCGTGAGCATCCTTCACACGAGACACCCTCCTCACTCTGACTAACAGCAGGGCCGGACCCAGATTACTACAGTGGTACCTCGGGTTAATTCGTTCTGGAGGTTCGTTCTTAACCTGAAACTGTTCTTAACCTGAGGTACCACTTTAGCTAATGGGGTCACCTGCTGCCGCTGCGCAATTTCTGTTCTCATCCTGAAGCAAATTTCTTAACCCGAGGTACTATTTATGGGTTAGCGGAGTCTGTAACCTGAAGCGTCTGTAACCTGAGGTACCACTGTAACTCCAAATATCTCAGGCATATAGATCGAAGTGTTAAAATGAGAGCACGTGTTTTTTTAGTTTGGAACGGATACTTTCAGGGGCTGGGGTTTGCAGTCCAGTTGCATCCTATCCTCTCCTCTTGCCCAGCCACTGCCATCTCGTTGTTGTTGTTGTTGTTGTTGTTATATTATTATTATTATTATTATTCCTCTGCCTGCTGCTTTGGTACCCTGTTGTTGAGACCAAGCCTCCTTCCTAGCATTAAAAAAACCCCTCTCATTTTAATAGAGCTCTTGTCTCCATGTTCTGAAAGCGGGGCTCTCAGGCCATGTCTAGCGGAAACACAAAGCTGAATTTTGGTCCGATCTATCAGAATCTTCTAAGTTTTGGGGTGTTTCAGTACTTTGTTTCATTGTAAGAAACCATTCTTTCACAGGTTGCTCTCCCCACATTCCATTGCATGTGAGCACAGAATATAAACATGGCTCTCGCCTACCATAAACCAGAGCACCTAGTGATGGGCGCGATTTCCACTAAGACAATGCATTTTGGTATGCTGCTTTCAACACTTCCCCCTGATAGATGCCTCTTTGTATATGCACTCTTGTGTTGGAGATCTGTATCGCTCATTCAAGGAAGTGCAGTTTCTGAAGAGCATTGTTTTGGGGAAGTTCCAGCTTGGTAGGTTTGCATTAAAATGCAAAGGAAAGGACATCTCTTCTCCACCACCAGGGCGAATTATCTGCTGCAGCAACCACTGTAGCCAACAGCACCACTTTCGCCTTTATTCCACCTGAAATAAAATTAAGAAAAACAGCCACAAACTTTGCCAAACAAAGCTCAGCAACTTTTGTGTCCGGGTTTTCACTTTTTGAAATACGGCAACCCTGTATGAATTAGCAAATGCAAATTTCACACAAATCTGTGCCTTATTTGGGGGCTGCAGCGCCTCTTTGGAAAAGCAATGGCATTGCAATTCTGTGAAATATACCGTCTGCACAACTAATATCATAATATTACATAATATTGTACATTTGAACTTCTGTATGCATATGCATATAAATTATGCATATGCATAACAACTCCATTACCGTAATTTTTTCTTAATGATTCTCTCTCTCTCTGTGGTTTCAGCACTTCTTAATTTGACTGTAAGCCGCTTTGAGTGTCTGTCAGGGAAAAGGGTGTGGTGTCGATAAATAGGTCATCATCTCCTCTGTTTTCAGCCGCATGGAATTCTTGGGCCCACTGTCTGGCTCCGCCACGCCCTGTTTTCACTTGGAGTCCTTTCCATCCCGCCTTCACAGCCAGCAATTTTTTGCTCTTTGGACTGCACTGTGGCGATGGCAACAAGCTTGTCGCCAACTAACTACATCAGGCCAGATGCCAAGAGGGCACCGTGATTGGCACCTGACACTGCTGAGGTGGCGAAACAATGCCATTCCTGGGAGAAAAGTGTTGCGACGGTGCTTCACGTCTGACGTGTCTGACACGGCTTCCGTTGGAGTGCAGGAAGCTCCTGCAACCAATCGGAAGCCACACCTTGGTTTTCATTTTCGGGAATCGAACGGACTCCCAGAACGAATGAAGTTCGAGAAGCAAGGTAACACTCTATAGTCCAAAACCAGTCCATATCAGTGTCATAATTTTTGACCTGGCGAAACCTGGCTTGAGAGCAGTACATGTGAAAAGGATCTAGGAGTCTTGGTAGACCACAAACTTGACATGAGTCAACAGTGTGATGCAGCAGCTAAAAAAGCCAATGCAATTCTGGGCTGCATCAATAGGAGTATAGCATCTAGATCAAGGGAAGTAATAGTAACCACTGTATTCCGCTCTGGTCAGACCTCACCTGGAATACTGTGTCCAGTTCCGGGCACCACAGTTCAAGAAGGATACTGACAAGCTGGAACATGTCCAGAGGAGGGCAACCAAAATGGTCAAAGGCTTGGAAATGATGCCTTATGAGGAACAGTATAGGGAGCTGGGTATGTTTAGCCTGGAGAAGAGAAGGTTAAGGGGTGATATGATAGCCATGTTCAAATATATAAAAGGATGTCATATAGAGGAGGGAGAAAGGTTGTTTTCTGCTGCTCCAGAGAAGCGGACACGGAGCAATGGATTCAAACTACAAGAAAGAAGATTCCACCTAAACATTAGGAAGAACTTCCTGACAGTAAGAGCTGTTCAACAGTGGAATTTGCTGCCGAGGAGTGTGGTGGAGTCTCCTTCTTTGGAGGTCTTTAAGCAGAGGCTTGACAGCCACCTGTCAGGAATGCTTTGATGGTGTTTCCTGCTTGGCAGGGGGTTGGACTGGATGGCCCTTGTGGTCTCTTCCAACTCTATGATTCTATGATTCTATGAATCATGGTGTGTATGTGTGTGCACGATGCAACAATCACAATGTGTGGAAAACTGTGAAGCCAGCCAATGCAACACAGAGCCATCCTTATTTCAGACATCTTATTGATATATTGCAACGTTTAAAAAGGTAAAGGACCTCTGACAGTTAAGTCCAGTCGCAAATGGCCCTGGGGTTGCGGTGCTCATCTCCTCAGAAGTGTGGCAGGAGAGTAAGAGTTACAACCCCCTGGCCACCTCGGATGTGAAGCTTTCCTTCAAAGTTCTCCTCAGCGACCGGCTAAAAAAACGAAACCAAGGGGTTCGCAGCACAGCAATAACTTGAAGACTAACACCAGAACTAGGGGGGCAGGGTAGCTGCCCTAGCTCATAGGCGACGTGAAGTTTCATTTGCTTTAGTATTTTAATGTTTTGTATCTTTTAAAGTGTCATTAATTTTTTCCTGATTTTCTTGCCTTTATCTTTTCGTTAACCGCTTTGAGGCTTGTTTGCTTTTGCAACCGAGAGCTGTAGAAATGCTTTGAAATAAAGTAAAAGAAAAGGAAATAGGTACAGTCAAACCTCGGTTCTCGAATGACTCCATTTCCGAACGTTTCAGTTTCCGAACGCCAAAAACCCAGAAGTAAATGTTCCGGTTTTCGAATGTTTTTCAGAACCCGGACGTCCGAAGCAGCTTCCGTTTTGAGTTTCCCTATTGAATTGAGGCTTCCGCTTTCAGTTTTCGGATGTTTCGGAAGTCGAACGGTCTTCCGGAACTGATTACGTTCGAAAACTGGGGTTCCAGTGTATTGGAATCTAAACCTTTGCATTGGTCCGGTTTGTACCTAGGTATTGTACTGGCCACAGCACCCTCTTGAGTTTACCATCAGCAACTGCAAGGGAAGAATCCAAACGCTCTTAATCGGAAAGTGTCGTTCTTATCGTTCTTTATAAATAAATAAATAGATAACTATAATAGCCATAATAAAAGTTCAGAACAGGAAAACGTGTACAATGTTTCTTCACCCCCCCCATAGCAATGACAACAGGAAAGGACCCACCAAATCAGTTAGAAGAGAACCTACCGAGCTTTCGAAACATCCAGGACACAAAACACCATCTAAAATGTGGCGCTACTGAAAATAACATGGCACTCTCAGCAGAGACAACTTTTCTATCACACACACCATAGACAAGATACTGAACTGTTCATCTTCTTTAAAGTAAAGGTAACGGTAAAAATACATGACGGCAGAATGCACCCCTTTCCAAACGAAAGGGACAAAGAGAAAAATTAAGGAGGTGACATTTCCAGTATGAGACTCTGTTGCACAGTATATACAGTTTTTAAAAATAAATAAGGGGAGAGAAAGCCACTATATGCTGCCAAGTCCGTGAAGTGGGGGTTGTTCTCCAGACTTGTGATTTCATCGTGCATTTTAAGTGTGTGGTGTTCTTTATGCCTAAAGCTCCACTTTAATAACATTTTTAGCCCTTGTAGTCATTGATATAATACTGGAAGCAAGACTTGTGAGCGGAGCCCCAGGCAAAACCCACAGTTATTATTTTAAAAACAGAGATCGGTGGAGAGAATGAGTTAGGGGGGATGTCAGCTCAACCGGAAACAGGAGAAAGATTAAAAAAAAGTGATGGAGGAGGCAAGGACATATTCAAGTCATTCATTTAAAAGCACTAGGGTTCCACTTTAAATAGTTGTGGCTTCCCCCGAGGAATACTGGGAGCTGACGTTTGTCAAGGGCACTGAGAATTGATAGGAGAATCCCGGTTCCCTTCCCAGAGTGGTTTAACAGTCAATCCTTCTCCCCAGGGAATTCTGGGAACTGTAGCTCAGGGAGTCTTCTAACCATTTGTCAGGGGGCTGCCGAACCCCCCCTGCCAGTCCGGCTTTAAGCAAGTACAGGCAACAGCAGGAGCTGTTGCAGACAGATTCCTCTTCCTCCTCCCCCTCCTCGTCGGGAGGGAGTTCTGGAGAAGAGGGGGCAGTGCTAAGGCTTCAGCCAGCCGTGCAGAGCCCTAGCTCCGTGTCTGGGGAAGCTAGAAGAAGGACTAGGCATTTCCGGTTCCCGAGGTGCTGTGATTGGCGCCAAAACAGGAGGTCACTTGGAGGTTCTGACTCGGACTGAGCAGACATGATTTATGTACTCTGTACCATAAAGTAAATAACTTAGATAAAAGCCTATTAGCTTAATGGCTCTTCGTCTTTCTTGGAACGTCCAGCCGGGGGAGGGCCCCCACAACGTGTGACACCACTCTTGATAAACTACAGTTCCCAGAATTCTTTGGGGGAAGCCATGACTGTTGAACGTGGCAACACAGTGCTTTAAAAGTATGGCGTGAATGTGGCCAAAAAGGAATAAAACAGGGTCGGTGCTTGCCCAAGACATTTCACTGCCTGAAGCAGAACCCCAAAAGTGTCCCATCCTCCCTAAGCCACAAATTGTATTTGTGGCCCCATTTAGATGCCGGTCCCTGACTTTATCTATCTCCCACTCATGATGGAAGCCGCTACCAATTCCCACCCAGGTGGAAGATCAAGCCCCCCCCCCCCAAAAAAGGAAACTCGGAAGTGCCAAACATGATGTCAAGATTTCTCCCACCTAAGAGACACACGTAAAATAAAGAAAAAGGGGGAAAGAGGCACAGGAGTATTATGGAGAGATGGGCAGCTACAAAGATCAAAACCATGAGAAGTGGGTGACAGGGCAAAACCGCAGGAGCGTTTACAGTAAAAAAATAAAAATGAGTCCGGGCAGAAATGCAAATACAGTCACACCTCGGGTTACAGACGCTTCGGGTTGCATGTTTTCGGGTTGCACACCGCGCCGAACCCGGAAATACCAGAACGGATTACTTCCGGGTTTCAGCGCTCGCACATGCGCAGAAACGCTAAATTGCAAGCCGTGCGTGCGCAAACGCGGCGCTGCGGGTTGCAAACACTGTGGGTTGCGAACGTGCCTCCCGCACGGATCACGTTCGCAACCCGAGCGTCCACTGTATAAGCAAAACGCCATTAAGAATGAACCTAGGAGTCACTGGTGGGAATGCGCACAATTAATGTCACCAACAGCTCGACCCCGCGCATATATCTACTTTGAATTAAGTCCCACTAAGTTCAGTGGGTGCCATGGCCCCACTGTAAATCCAGCAATTTCGCTACGCCACTGCCCCCACAAGGCAGTGTAATAATTGCCAAGTTTCTGCCTGACACCCTCTACAAAGCCCACGTCTGGATTCTGAGTGACCGCTACGTAGCTACGTATGTCAGCTGGGCCTCAGAGGAACAGTAAATGGTGACTGCTCCAAAAGAGACAGCCCCCCCCCCCGCTCTGTGACTTAATCCATGTAAACAACAGCACAACTGCTTTTAAATTACTGCCTCCCCCCAAAAAAAATCTGCTTTGATTTTTAGCGCCTGTTTTGCTGTAATACCAGGCGTGTCCTTTTGGGCATTTCTAGCCAGGGTGCTACAGTTAATAATACTTGTTTCCTCTTTGCGCACCCGTTAACTGCTACCAATTTATATAGATTTCTCTTTTAATATACATGTTTTCTCTGCCCCAAATAAAGGTACACAAATCTCTCCTCTATTTTAGCTATCTGTACAAAATTAAAAACCCATGCACGCATACATTTTGTGGGATATAAAAAGCACACGAGAAAGATTTGGAAGCCACTGATCACGAGAGAATTAAGATCCCCAAGAGGGTCAGAGTGGTTATTTGAGAAGCTAATAAATAAGGCGTGGTTCTTGGGAGGGTGGCAAAACGGGGAGGGCTGCAGATCAAACCATTCCCACTATGTATGGAGAGAAGGCATTGCCATAAGGCAAATTCAAATGCAGATTTTAGCCCGTGATGGATTAAACCCTGTGGAGGCCACTAGGGGATTGAAATCTCAGGGTGCCCCTCGCAAATCATCTCCTAATACGTTTCTGATTTTAGAGGGATGACATGGAACTAAGAAAGCTTGATTGTAATTTTCTTTCAAGATCAAATCAATATTACAGTGGGACCTCGACTTACGACGATAATGCGTTCCTATTAAAAGCGGCCGTGACTTCCATTCGTAAGTCGAAAAATTCGGTTGCGGCGGCCATTTTGTTTCTCCTGGAAGTCATTCGTAAGTTGAAAAACACGTAAGTCGAATCGCTCGTAAGTCGAGGTCCCACTGTATTTTGATCCGTTGTCCCTAAAAGGCGTGGGGCCGGTGCCTACGATGCCCGTTTGGTAATCCGGCACTGATTTTATCTCGCCAGATTTGCATCCACACCGCAATATAATCCTTAATATGTATACTGAGAAGTAAGTCCCGCCATGTTCAACCAGGCTCCTTTCCTTCTGGATAAGCAAGTACAGTGGTACCTCGGAAGCTGAACGGAATCCGTTCTGGAAGCCCATTCGACTTCCAAAGCTGAGGTGCGGCTTCCGATTGGCTGCAGGCAGAGGCGTAGCAAGCCCAGGTGGTACCCAGGGCGGAATTTTTTTTGTCACCCCCCACCACTTTAAAATTTAAAAATTTTAAAAAGTGTCACCCCCCTCTGGTGGTGCCACTTTGCGAGGTGTGGGGTTTTTGTGTGTGTGTGTCTATTATCTCTTTTTTTCAATAAAGTTAAAATAAAAAATAAAATAAATAATAATAATAAAAATGTAAAAAAAAAAAAAGTGTCACCCCCCCCCCTCTGATGGTGCCACTTTATGAGGTGTGGGGGTTTTGTGTGTGTGTGTCTATTATCTCTTTTTTTCAATGAAGTTAAAATAAAAAATAAAATAAAAAATAATAATAAAAATGTAAAAAAATAAAAAATAAAAAATAAAAAGCGTCACCCCCCCCCCTCTGATGGTGCCACTTTGTGAGGTGTGGGGTTTTTGTGTGTGTGTGTCTATTATCTCTTTTTTTTCAATAAAGTTAAAATAAAAAAAATAAAAAATAAAAAATAATAAAAAATGATAAAAATTAAAAAAAAGTTTAAAAAGTGTCACCCCCCTCTGATGGTGCCACTTTGTGAGGTGTGGGGGGGTTGTGTGTGTGTGTGTGTGTGTGTGTCTATTATCTCTTTTTTCAATGAAGTTAAAATTTAAAAAAAAAAATAAAAAAACTTTTTTTTAAAGTGTCACCCCCCTCTTGGGTGGAACCCGGGGCAGCCCGCCCCCCCTTGCTACGCCCCTGGCTGCAGGAAGCTCCTGCAGCCAACCGGAAGCCGCGGAAGTCATGTCAGACGTTCAGGTTCCAAAGAACATTCGCCAACTGGAACACTCACGTCCGGGTTTGCGGCGTTCGGGAGCCAAAACGTTTGACTCGCAAGGCGTCCACGATCCAAGGTACGACTGTATAGGAGGGAAGGGGGAAGGCTTGGCCTTTCCAGATATCGGTGGATTTCAGCTCCCACCATTGCTCCGCATTGGTCATGGTGGCCGGAACCAATGGGAGTTGGGTTCCGACCACATCCAGAGAACCACAGCCTTCTCATTCCTGCGGTATATGATGGCAGTTTCGAAGCAGAAGCCTACTAATATTTCCAAGCCAGAGAGTTGTGCTTTTTCTCTTCCTGGGGATGAGCAGGTTTCTTCTGAAATGCCCCTTTTATTGTTTGTGGGGGGGCAGGGTTGCTTTGCTTCCTTGTTCCACAACTTCTCCATTTCAATTTATCTAGACCCCAACTTGGGGGGGGGGGGTTTACTGGGTGTGCAGTCTGCAGCAGCTTTCTGCATCATCCCCTCCTTACATTTGTGGAGCAGAAGAAGCAGTCCCCCACCACACCAACAGCAGCCACTCAGAGTATTGCCGGGTGCGTGGGAATTGAAAATATGAAGTCATCAACAAATGTAAGAATCAGAAACGTGTTTGTGAGCCAGGGGGTGGGTGCCTGCAGCCAGAGGCATAGCCAGCCCAGGTGGTACCCGGGGCGAAATTTTTTTTTGTCACCCCCCCCACCACTTTGCCAGGGCACTGGCAGAGCTGCACCCAGTGGCATAGCAAGTCACCCCCACCCCCCAAAAATGATGGTGCCACTTTGCGAGGTGTGGGGGTTTTGTGTGTGTGTGTATTATCTCTTTTTTTTCAATAAAGTTAAAATTTAATTTTTAAAAATAATAAAAAATAAACAAAAAATAAAGAAGTGTCACCCCCCCCTCTGATGGTGCCACTTTGTGAGGTGGGGGGTTTGTGTGTGTGTGTGTCTATTATCTCTCTTTTCCAATAAAGTTTTTTAAAAAAAAACATTTTAATTTTTTAAAAAAAAGTGTCACCCACCTCTGGGGTGGAACCCGGGGCGGCCCGCCCCCATCGTCCCCCTTGCTATGCCCCTGCCTGCAGCTCTGGGCTGGGTGGAATGTCAGGTCTTCATAAACTGATAACCGCAGACGTCCTCGACAAGATCACGTAGCCCTTATCTCCAGACCTGCTTATCTCCCAAGGAAGGTTGTTGAGCAAACAGTGAGGGGACAGGGAAGATCAGAAGATCCTGTTTCGCAGCCTTGCTATTGTGGAGTGGAAAATCCTGACTCTCACTATGTCTGAAATACATCTTGATATATGTTTGGTAGAAATAGCAGTGTGTTTCAGCTCTCGGGGTCCCGCTTGCCCCATCAGCACGGTGAGAGTAAGCCGGAACGCACTGCGGTGATTTAATAAATAAATGTTCTGTTTGACGGACAATTGGACTCTGCGTCTTATTGGCTGTCCAGGGTCTTGGGTACTGAACCCCAATATTTTCCCCGACAGTATCAATGCACTGTCTTCCCCTGGCAGTTTTCTACATGAACAAGTGGGATTTATAGTTACTGGGAAAGCACACACTTGATTACCAGCAGGTGGAGTTATTGCTAATTCTTTCTTTTCAAATTAATGCTGGGTGTTGCCAGAAACAGGAAACCTGGCCAGGGACTTCAGGTGCTACCAGATTGCCCCTGGCAAATTCAGGTAGCACACTCTTACAGTTGATTCATGCTCTTGCGCAACAAACCCTCTGCCGCCTTCCCTCTCCCCAAAACTGGACATCTTGCAACAAGGATGGGGAAATGCACGAGGAAGTGGTCAAGGTAAAGGGAACCCTGACCATTAGGTCCAGTCGCGAACGACTCTGGGGTTGCGGCGCTCATCTCGCTTTATTGGCCGACGGAGCCGGTGTACAGCTTCTGGGTCATGTGGCCAGCATGACTAAGCCGCTTCTGGCGAACCAGAACAGCGCACGGAAACGCCGTTTACCTTCCCACCGGAGCGGTACCTATTTATCTACTTGCACTGGTGTGCTTTCGAACTGCTAGGTTGGCAGCAGCAGGGACCGAGCAACGGGAGCTCACCCCGTCGCGGGGATTCGAACCGCCGACCTTCTGATCAGCAAGCCCTTGGCTCTGTGGGGGGGCCCAATTGCTTGATCCAACATGGCCTAACCTCTCCACAAACAAAAAATGCTCCATAAATAACTAACACTGTCTACCTTTCCCCCACAAACTTTCTGTGAACAAATTAGGAGGAATGCTGATAATACAGTGGGGGGAGAGAGCTGGGGCAGTTATCCAGCTACCCTCTCTCCTGACTTATAAAGGAAAATATCCCAGCTCTGTAACCTCCATCCTCACCTGACCCCATGAAAGTAGCCTGATAACCGCCGGACCCGATGCATAAGTGAGGGTCTGCCTGAGATGGGGCCGTTTTGTTCTGGGTTTCTCTCCATCCTCCTCCCTCGCAAAGATACGGTGGTAAATATACTGGTTGGGGTCTGCCCCACGTTGCCCTGGTGACCAGCTCCCCACGGACTCAGAATCATCTCAGAGGTGGGTGATGGGCGGGAGGGAATCGAGTTTCATTTTTTTAAGGGGGGGGGAAGAAATTGGCATGTGGGAGAAGCACTGCAGAGAAGCTCCTTTTCTTTATCAGGCAATGAAAATACTCCCCGAGTCCTAGGTTCTGTCCTTGCCCTGCAGCGGGTAGTCCCGCCAGTTAACAGCTGCCATAGAGTTGTGAGGTAGTGATTGTTGGTCCTTGGCAGGAGAAAAGGAGAACCCTGGAACTCGAGGGAAGCAACTGCCGGTAAGCCTTGTGGGGGAAGAGCCAAGATGGTGGGGGAGGAAACCAAAGGATCCCCTTTAGAGGCAACAGGGAAAATCCGGAAAGCGGAATCCGCAAGGGGAGTGGGCTTCACGTAGGCGCAGGCGAGAAGCAGCCTACATTTCTGCGCTACGGATTTTAAATGCCTGATAATCTGTTTTGCATTTTGATGTTGCAAAAAGGGGCAATGAGGGCTGTGGGTTGAAGCAGCAGGAACAGCGAGGATTAGGATCAAAGATGACAGTAATTGCTATTGCTTTGTCTGGTGATTTTAGGGGTTTGTTTGCAAGGGGTGGGGCATCTTGGACAAGGTGTGCTCATGGTGCGCCCCCCCACTTCCCCTCTAAGGTGCCCACTCTCTTGCCCCCTCCCTCTGGGCCAGATCCATGCATCCACCTACAGGGAGAACATAAGGCAGGTGGAGGAGCGTGCTATAGCTCTATGTTCTTAATGTTTACATGCGTGGAGGCAAGAAGTCAGCTGAGGAGCAGGGAGGTAGAGGTGCCCCCCTTGCAAAGGTGTGGGGGCCTTGGCAGGTGCCCACCAACGCTGATCCCCCAATGCCAGCCCTGGATTTCCCTCGCAGCTTTCCTACTACTAGTGGGTCAGCTCCCGGAAGCTGGAGAAGAACGACTCCCTAGCTGATACGACGCTGCCTTTTGCAGAGCCGAACCATAAGCCCACCTTGCCCAGTGTTGCCTAGGAGAGTTGAAAGAAGCTCTTCTAAGAGCTTGGGGCAGGGAGAGGGGTCTTTGGGGAGGCTGAGGGAGACCCAGGTTGTACCAGAGACACGATGCGCCCAACAGCTCTTTCGGGATATTTGCGGCGAGGGAGCCCGCCTCTGCAAACAGCGTAAAACAAACCATATTAAATAGCCCCATTTTACAGACAGCTAAACTGAGGCCGAAGGATCTCGTTCAGCCGCCACGGCCCAGGGGAACAAGTCCAAGTGCAAAGTTCCCACCACAAGGCTATCTTGCATCGTTTTCTTCCTTTTCTCGCTTACAAACCTTTCAGGCGTTCCTCTGCAGTTTTTCAATACCCCGCAGAATCTTGTTCTGACCCAAGGGTGGCAAGGCATTGGCCCCTCCCCTCCTCCAATCTACTCAGCGTGGTATGTTCAGTGGGGGGCAAGCGGGCCGGGAGGGGGGCAACACTGCAGGCTACCAGTTCTTTTGGCAATATTGAGATTGTGGTCCATCGACAAAGCTGTGATTTTGGCAGTGAGTTAGCTGTGACTGGAGATGCCCTGTGTTCCCGCCCCACCTCTCCCGCCTGACCCAATCAGAGGAGCCGGCCACAATTAGGTGGAGCCGACAGGGCAAGGCGTTGTGGGTAACTGGTAGCCTGGCTCGACCCCTCTGACCAACCCCCCACGTTTGCTAGGAGATGAATTCTTCCTTCGTTGCCAGAAATGGGGAGAGCAGGGCCCCCACGCACCTGTGGCAAAGTTCTTGGCTGCTTGGAGGTGTTCTGGGGCGGACCGTCGAGGAAGCACCTTTGCTTTCTGAATCTAATAAAGCCCACTTTTTTGTTGTACCTGATTTGCCTGGGCTCTTCAGGTGGCGCCCGGTGGTTGGGAAAAGGAGAAAGACGGCAAGGGGTGGGGGCACGTGCTGGGTGCTGCAGGTTCAGAGATCTGGGTTTCTTGGCCAAGTGAGGAGGAGAAAGCCGACGCTCTTGAGGCTGCGGGGAGGAGGAGGAGGAGGAGGAGGAGGAGAGGCGGGGCATCCCTCTAGTAAACCCAGCTGACGGGGACCCACTGGGGTTCGCTGTGCAGCTTCTCCAAGGCCTCCTGCAGCTGGTGGAAAGTCTGCTCCATGTTGTCGTTGACCAAGCAGAGGTCAAAGTAGTGACCATAACCCCGCTGGATCCGGCAGCTCTCGTCAACCGTCCGCTTCAGGTCGGCATCCTGGCACAACACGCAAATTATTATTATTATTATTATTATTATTATTATTATTATTACCGTATTTTTCGCTCTATAAGGCGCACCTGACCATAGGACGCACCTAGTTTTTAGAGGGGTAAAGCCTCATTTTTTTGAGGATCAGCTCAAATTTCTGTAGCTTCTTTTGCAAAGGAGAAAAGCCCCATTTTTTGAGGATCAGCTCAAAGTTGTTGAGCTTACTTTGCAAAGGGAAAAAACCCTGTTTTATGGGGTTTAACTCACAGTTCTGCATCTTCAGGAAGCCATTTCTACAGTTTCCAGACAGATAATCTAATCAGCCAGTCACATGTCGCTGGGGAAACAGCCTCCCTCTGCAAGGGGGCGGGGCTGGAATCTCTCTGCCTTATCTCTCCCCCCGAACGTTTGCTGAGCAGCTGCTCAGCGGGCTTCCTTTCAACACCCCCTTCTCTCTCTCTCTCTCTCTCTCTCTCTCTTTTTAAAAAAAGCACGATCTGCTTTTGCCCCTGGGCAGTTCAGCTCCAGGGACCACATAAGACGCACAGCTCCATAAGACGCACAGACATTTCCCCTTACTTTTTAGGAGGAAAAAAGTGTGTTTTATGGAGCGAAAAATACGGTGTTTATATGCTGCCCTATACCCGGAGGTCTCAGGGCGCTTCACAGAACAAAATCAAAATATAAAACCACAAAATATATCATCAAAATAAAAACAACAACCCAACAGCCCCAATAGTCTCCTTTCTTCTAACTTGAAGCCATTGGTTCAGGTCCTACCCTCCAGAGCATGAGAAAACAAGCTTGCTCCATTTTCCATGTGACAGCGAGTCCTTTAGATATTTGAAGATGGCTATCACATCGGCTCTCAATCTCCTCTTATCCAGGCTAAACATAACCAGATCCCTCAACCACTCCCCCTAAGGCTTGGTTTCCAGACCCTTGACCATATTAAAAAAGGTAAAGGACCCCTGACATTTAAGTCCAGTCGTGAACGACTCTGGGGTTGCGACGCTCATCTCGCTTTACAGGCGGAGGGAGCCGGCGTTTGTCCGCAGACAGTTTTTCTGGGTCATGTGGCCAGCATGACTGAGCCGCTTCTGGCGAAACCAGAGCAGCGCACGAAAATGCCGTTTACCTTCCCGCCAGAGTGGCGCCTATTTATCTACTTCATTTTTGGCGTGCTTTCAGACTGTTAGGTGGGCAGGAGCTGGGACTGAGCAACGGGAGCTCACCCCGTCGCGGGGATTCGAACTGCCCACCTTCTGATCGGCAAACCCAAGAGGCTCAGTGGTTTAGACCACAGCGCCACCCTTTTGCACATGTTCCAGCTTGTCAATATCCAAAGGGCAAGCTGTTATGTTTCTTCTCTTACTCCGCAGAATTTGTTATCATTTTGTAATAAAACCAACCAACAAACCTACAACGGCTCAGGACCTGGATACCTTAGGGACCACCCCTCCTCATTCAAACTGACCCAGACCCTTCGCTTGTCACCTGAGGCCCTTCTCTATGCCCCCCATCCCAGAGAGGTCTGGAGGGTGGCAGGAAGAGAACAGGCCTTCTCTGTGGCGGCTCCCCATCTGCGGAATGCTCTCCCCAGAGAGGCTCTCCTGGAGCCATCACATTTCTTTTGGAGCCAGGCAAAAACATTCCTCTTAACTCAGCCCTTTGGCCATTACATAATCTATGGCCTGTTAAAGCTATGTAGCGGGGGGCTGTTATTATGATTATATTATTATTATTATTATTATTATTATTATTATTATTATGTTTTTGTTTTTATGCTCCATGTGGGTTTTTTGAATAAATTTTATTAGAATATAAAGAATAGAGAGGTTATTGTAAAATAATAATAATAATGTGGCATGGAAATCTTGCTGAGTTATTCAATGATCCAGTTATTTGACAGTGTGCCTGCTCAATTTTCCTTTCTTCTTCTTCTTTGTCTTTAATAATAATAATAATAATAATAATAATAATAATAAATATGCTCTACCACCCTGAGATCTTTTGATAAAGGGTGGTATATAAATTGAATTATTATTATTATTATTATTATTATTATTATTATTATTATTAAAGACAAAGAAGAAGAAGAAAGGAAAATTGAGCAGGCACACTGTCAAATAACTGGATCATTGAATAACTCAGCAAGATTTCCATGCCACAGCCTCTCCCCATAAGTGGATGGCTGGAGTCTCTCATTAACAGCACTTTCATTAACATAGTTGATGTATTTATGAGGACCACACCTTATATCAAAATGACGGCATTTAGCTTGGATTCTAACAACCCTTCTGTGTTACGCTAGGGGCTATTGTGGAGGGACTGGCTCCCCCCCCCCCCAACCAAGTTCTGTGCAGGAGGTGTGCTTGGCAAGGCCTCCTCCAGAGCCCTCCTTCCTTGCCTCCACTAGCCCCAGCTGCTGCTGCCCCTCTTCCTCGCCCCTGCTTCCGCCCGCTTGCTTGCCACGCGGGCATTGAGCGGACTCACCGCAAGCTGCTTGGTTGCCACACCGTTCTCCAGCGCTGCCTTGTTCATGGCTCGAAGGGTTTCAAAATCCGGTGCCTCAATGAACACCACGTAAGGGACGAATTCCGCTGTTCTCAAAACTTTCACAGCCTTTTGACGCATCCGAGAGAGAGAGAGAGAGAGAGAGAGAGAGAGGAAAGAAAGAGAAAGAGAATAGAGAGAGAAAGAGGAAAGAAAGAGAAAGAGAGAGAGAGAGAGAGAGAGAGAGAGAGAGAGAGAGAGAGAGAGAATAGAGAGAGAGTAAGAAAGAAAGAGAGGAAAGAAAGAGAGGAAGAGAGAAGAGAGAGAGAAAGAAGAGGAGAGAGAGAGAGAGAAAGAGAGAGGAGAGAGAGGAAGGAAGAAGAAAGAAAGAAAGAAAGAAAGAAAGAGGGAGGGGGAAGAAAGAAAGAAAGAAAGAAGAAAGAAAGAAAGAAAGAAAGAAAGAAAGAAAGAAAGAAAGAAAGAAAGAGGGAGAGGGAAAGAAAGAAAGAAAGAAAGAAAGAAAGAAAGAAAGAAAGAAAGAAAGAAAGAAAGAAAGAGCCTGACTTCCAGTACTGCAACACTGATGAGAGCCGAGTTGCAATTCTGTACTTACAAATGATGTGACCTGAATAAACTATGCAATCCAAGACCTAGCATTGCAACCAGGAAAGGTTCCTGGCACAGCCGACCAAGGGAAGACTCTCTCCCCACTCCTCCCTCGGTCCCAACCCTTGGAGCGAGAAAAGAAGCAATACCTGGGGGTTCACATCCAGAATGCACATCTTGCCTGACTCTACGACTTCATGGATGGAGTCAATCTTGGTCCCATAGAGGTTTCCTTCATACTCGCCATGTTCCAGGTAGCGGCCTGCTTTGATGTCTCCCTCCATCTCACTCCTGGTCACAAAGCAATACACCTGCCCGGTCTTTTCTTGCTCCTTGGGTCTCCGCGAAGTATCTGCAGAAGCACAGATGAACAAAGAAAGATCACCCAGAAACTGAAACTGGAGATGGGATCTGTCTCCCTCACTAGTGAGAAGAGAGTGAGGTCAGGCAGGTTTGTGGTTTTCTGCTATATAATAATAATAAATAATAATAATAATAATAATAATAATAACAACAACAACAACTCACTACTCAAGATGACCCTTCTGAAGACCGCTTCTGCCCACGACAGAAGGTATTGAACTTACGGCTCTTATGCCTCTTGTTTTGCTTCCTGTCTAGCAACCCTCCCATTCGCCGACTCCTTGGACTTAGTGGGTCAGCTCCAACCTCTTCCTGGTCTGAGAGGCTGAGTCTATTCATGCCTATTTGTGCTTCCTGCGAGCTTTGGCTTAGCCTGCTCTCAGCTACTGCCTTATCAGCCGGCCCGTCAAGATCAGGAAGAGCCGAAGTCTGCAGCTGCCGGCTTTCCCCTGCCTGACTAACATCTAAGCCTCTCTGTTCCTGGCTGCTTTCTGCAGTTGGCTGCAAACCTTCGCTTGGAGCTGGCTCATTCCTGACACCCCATCCGCAATCAGCAAGACTCACATGGGATGGTGGTTCCATACTGAGACTGGTCAGACATGATGAGCTTGTTCTTAAGACTGCGCCGGCCGACCCCCTGAGCCCCGATCAGCACCAAGGTTTTTCTGCGGAAAGGAGGCATGCGAGCCACTTCCTCATAGATCAGCAGCTCATGTCGGTCAAACTCTGAAGTGGGAGGGAAATAAATCACCACCAGCCGTTAATGAAGATGAAGCACGGTCAGGCGATAGAGAAATGTGAAGACACGCTGGGATCCCTTGCCTGCATTTTTGGTGGTCAGATACATCATCCTCTTCTTCTTCTTGCCGCTGAGGCTTCCGCACAAGGCACCTGCCAGGAGGAGGGAAAGGAGGCACTAAGCAAAGCTGCGGAGAGAGAAAGCTATCTCACGTGTGGAAGAAGGTGGGGCACATTCACATGATGCACCTTTAAAGCACCACAATGCCACTATAAATGGCCATCGCTTCACCCAGGGAATTCTGGGAGCTGTAGTTTGTCAACAGCTCTTAGTAGACCCTTTACAGTGGTACCTTGGTTCTCAAACTTAATCCGTTCCGAAAGTCCGTTCCAAAACCAAAGCGTTCCAAAACCAAGCCGCGCTTTCCCATACAAAGTAATGTGAAATGGATTAATCTGTTCCACACTTTTAAAAAGGGACGCGGGTGGCGCTGTGGGTTAAACCACAGAGCCTAGGGCTTGCCGATCAGAAGATCAGAGGTTCGAATCCCCGCAACGGGGTGAGTTCCCGTTGCTTGTTCCCAGCTCCTGCCAACCTAGCAGGTATAACTCAAGAGCAAATAAAAAGCCTGATAAAGGAAAAATAGGAGATAAATACCCTTGTAGAAAGAAGAGTTTTTAAGTGATGATAACCACCTTCTTGGGGGACGCGGGTGGCGCTGTGGTCTAAACCACAGAGCCTAGGGCTTGCTGATCAGAAGGTTGGAGGTTCGAATCCCCGCGACGGGGTGAGCTCCTGTTGCTCGGTCCCTGCTCCTGCCAACCTAGCAGTTCGAAAGCACGTCAAAGTGCAAGTAGATAAATAGGTACCGCTCCGGTGGGAAGGTGAACGGCGTTTCCGTGCGCTGCTCTGGTTCGCCAGAAGCGGCTTAGTCATGCTGGCCACATGACCCGGAAGTTGTACGCCAGCTCCCTTGGCCAATAAAGCGAGATGAGCGCCGCAACCCCAGAGTCGAATACGACTGGACCCAATGGTCAGGGGTCCCTTTACCCTTTACCCTTTTAAAAACAACCCCTAAAATAAATGGCAAAAACAGACAGACCTCAATGTAGCACTCAGAAAGGAAGTGGGCACTCAAATCAGAGCATGTTCGGCTTCTGATAAAAGTTCGTAAACCAGAACACTTTCTTCCGGGTATTCAGCATTCAGGTTCCAAGCTGTTCGGCAACTAAGCCATTCGAGAACCAAGGTACCACTGTATTCCCCTCTCAGAGCTAGTTCCCAGAGTTCCCCAGGAAGACAGATTGATTGTTAAACCACTCTGAGAATTGTAGCTTTGGGAGGGGAACAGAGGGTCTCCTAAGAATTCTCAGCATCCTTGACAAATGGCAGCTCCCAGAATTCCTTGGGGGAAGAAGCCACGGCTGTCTAAAGTGCTGAGAGTTGTTAGGAGAGTCCGATTTCCCCCCTCAAACCGTTTCACAATCTACGTCTCTCTTCCCAGGGAACTCTGAGAATTGAGGCTCTGGGAGGGGCTGTGCCTTTTACCTGAGGAGGGGGTGACTTCGAGGTCTCGCTTCACAAAGGCCTTGCGTTTCTCCTCCAGCAGCTGGCTCGGGATGAGACCGGCACTGCCGCCTTCCACGTGGCAGGCCTGAAACAACCAAAGGTTAGTTCTGAGCACCCGGGCGGGAAGGTAAATTCAATCAATCAAAAACCTTTATTGGCATCACTTACAAACATTCAAAATAAATAGGCCAGTAGTTAAAAACTAGGTTATGGGACATAGAGCGTCAGGAATTACCGGTAATTTTAGCTGCAGAAAAAACATGTTCCCCTCTTTATTTTCAACTCTCTTGGGCACAAGAATCTAATCCTAATTTTCTACAATTTCTGTTTAACCCGCAAAAAAGAAGGGCTTTGTCGCTGGCTAGGTTCAATTCTAACCCCTCTAACCTCCTCTGGGGTAGGTTTGCGAGAGATAGGATCTGCCCATGTGATGCGCACCTGGTGGAAACTCTAGCTCACAAGGTCCTCAAATGCAAAATGTATGATGATCTCCGCCAACAATACCTAGACCAACTATGTATCCCAAAATGGAAACTGGAGATAGAGGTTATACGCTTCCTATTACAGGGGAGAGACCAGGAGCTCACCAAGACAGTAGCTAAGTTCCTCTATTTCCGAGCACAATTCAAAGTGTTGGTGCTGACCTTTAAAGCCCTAAATGGCTTCGGTCCAGTATACCTGAAGGAGCGTCTCCACCCCCATCGTTCAGCCCGGACACTGAGGTCCAGTGCCGAGGGCCTTCTGGCGGTTCCCTCACCATGAGAAGCCAAGTTACAGGGAACCAGGCAGAGGGCCTTCTCGGTAGTGGCGCCCGCCCTGTGGAACGCCCTCCCTTCAGATGTCAAAGAGAACAACAACTATCAGACCTTTAGAAGACATCTGAAGGCAGCCCTGTTTAGGGAGGCTTTTAATGTTTAATAGATTATTGTATTTTAATGTTCTTTTGGAAGCCGCCCAGAGTGGCTGGGGAGACCCAGCCAGATGGGCGGGGTATAAATAATAAATTATTATTATTATTATTATTATTATTATTATTATTATTTGATCTTTTGCCACCCAAGTACATTACAGGACCCTGCCCTGGTTGGAGACCCACAGAGGTGATATAGATTGCTGGCCTCCTCTTCCCTTTGGCAAGTGACTGTACTGATGAAGGTAAATTGCGTGACCCGAGATCATGGAAAAAGCATTTCCCCCCACAAAGACACACAACCCATTTTCTTCATTCTGACATTTTTAGAAGTCGCAGTATGAATAAAAGAGTTGCAGTAAAGTAGAGGTGGAGACCCCCTCATACAGACTTGGGTTTTTTATGCCTAGAAATTCCATTCCTTTCTAGGACACCAGGTGTCTTATCCTGTCTTGCATGTAGCCACTCTGATTTCCCTGGCTAGTTCTGGCCCTAGCTCCCTACAGACTGATTTCTGGGCGGCAAACAGCTCTCCCTGAACGCCACCCATGCCTAATCCCATCAGCATGCACCCTGGGCCTGATCCTGCCCATGGCTCATTTATTTGACACAAGGTCCATACCTGCCACCAGTTGGGGTCATCCTGGTTGACAATCTGGAGGAGGTCTCCGGCAATGAACTTCAGCCCGGCTTCCTTACATGGAATGAGGTTGTCAGAGGCTGGGTCATAGTCAAAGTGGGCCTTCACAAACACCTAAGGAAGGGGAAGCAAGGTGAGATGAGCAGGGAGGCTCTGGAGTGAGGGAGGATCCGAGAGGATCGTGGACATCACGAGCCAGCTAAGATAGAAACAAAGTGGGCTTGCAGGTCACGGTAGACTGTGGCATTGACACCAGAAACCATGGAATTGAAAACAGGAAGGGATGAAAGGTACGTATTACAGGGAAATGCAAACAGGACAGTTCTACCCATCTCAAGTCTCCAATTCTGCGGGAGATAGCTATGCCTGTCCCAATCCTGCAATAATAAAATTATAATTTGTTATTCTTTATTCTTTATGGGTTTTCCCAGCCACTCTGGGCGGCTCCCAGCAGAATACTAAAAACACAACAAAACCTCCAACATTAAGAACTTCCCTAAACAGGACTGCCTTCAGATGTCTTCTAAAAGTCAGATAGTTGTTTACTTTCTTGACATCTGATGGGAGGGGTGTTCCACAGGGCGGGCGCCACTACCAAGAAGGCCCTCTGCCTGGTTCCCTGTAACCTCACTTCTCACAGTGAGGGAACTGCCAGAAGGCCCTCGGCGCTGGACCTCAGTGTCCAGGCTGAACGATGGGGGTGGAGACGCTCCTTCAGATATACTGGGCTGAGACTGTTTAAGCCTTTAAAGGTCAGCACCAACACTTTGAATTGTACTCAGAAAAGTACTGGGAGTCAATGTAGGTCTTTGAGGACTGGTGTTATATGGTCTCGGCAGCTGCTCCGTCACCAGTCTAGCTGCTGCATTCTGGATTAAGTGTAGTTTCTGGGTCACTTTCAAAGGTAGTCCCATACCACCAACCCCTAAGCCTTCCCAGAAAACGTATAGCAGGGCAAAAGAAGAAGTGGTGGCATCAGGTATTGGTGTGCCAGCCTAAGCTGGTAAAAAGCACTCCAGGCCCTGCCACCACCCGGGCATCCCCAGGCATGTTGGGTCCAGCTGAACTCCCAAACAACCGAAATGGTCCTTCAGGAGTGCAATTCCATCTAGGACTAGCTGCAAAACAACAACAACACCTGAGCATCAACTTGACCTGCAGAAACCAGTGAAATAAGTAACTTGCAGCACAGAGATGAGCAAACTTAGCCTGCCCGTTTTTGCAAATTAAATCACAGCTCAGAAACTTGGGGGAGGTGGGGAGTTGGCAGCACGAGGCTTCCTAGCCAAACTGAGGCCTGGCACCCTTTTCTTTAGCAATAAATTGCTGGTGTTTGTTGTAACATTATTACTACAAGCACCTCCTCCCTCCTTGTGGACTGAAAAAAACAATCCGGCAGTCAGGGGATGAACCCAGCAAGTTGTCAGAGAGACTGCAGAGCAAGAGCATGGCCGGTACAGTACTCATTTTGCCCTGTTATCTTCGAACAATAAATCCTGGTGGTGGAAGGCAGCGAGGAAAAAACACTAGCCTCTCTCTCTCTCTTCATTATAGACTCCATTTATTTGCATTCGCAGGAGACACATGCCGCTGACGTCTCCTGGGAAACGGATCATATCTGAGCCTGTCTGTCGAGACCTTTCACTCGTCCCCCTCCCTGCCCAATCCAAATGCTTGTGGGGATGAAAACACAGAAGGATGTTTGCAAAGGAACTCAGGGGCTCAGCGCTTGAGCAGTAGCAATGGGGGAAGAGAACCCCAGTTCAGGATCTCGCGATCCCCACCCTTGTAGCCCCCCCCCATTGAATCTCAACAATGAAATGTCAAAGATCAAACTCGGCTCTACTTCTCACACATCGGGAAATGGGCTAAACCACTGGCTGGTCAGGGATGTGGGAGAAATGTGATTTCCTTTAAAAATGTTTTTCTCGAAACATTTTCATGGATAAAAAAGCCACATAGAGCGTCTCTGCTTTCAGTTCGTAGAGACTTTTTCTACAGCTCAGTTACATTTGGAGCGAGACATTGCTATCGTAGGCATTGTGAGTCTGGAGAACTTAAATCACTTGCACTTTCAGGAAACAATACACAAAGCAAAACCCAGCAGTCCTTTAAAATGTGCACTGCTCTGAATGTTGCAGTAAAGGACCCCTGGACGGTTAAGTCCAGTCAAAGGTGACTATGGGGTTGTGGCGCTTATCTCGCTTTCAGGCCGAGGCATTTGTCCACAGCTTTCTGGGTCATGTAGCCAGCATGACTAAACTTCTTCTGGCACAACAGGACACCGTGACGGAAACCAGAGCGCACAGAAATGCCGTTTACCTTCCCGCCGCAGCGGTACCTATTTATCTACTTGCACTGGTGTGCTTTCGAACTGCCAGGTTGGCAGGAGCTGGGACAGAGCAAGGGGAACTCACCACCATCAAGTGGATTCGAACCGCTGACCTTCTGACCAGCAAACCCAAGAGGCTCTGAGGTTTAGACCACAGCGCCACCCATGTCCCTGAATGTTGCAGTAAAGGTAAAGGGACCCCTGACCATTAGGTCCAGTCGTGACTGACTCTGGGGTTGCGGCACTCATCTCGCTTTATTGGCCAAGGGAGCCAGTGTACAGCTTCTAGGTCATGTGGCCAGCATGACTAAGCCGATTCTGGTAAACCAGAGCAGCACACGGAAACGCCGTTTACCTTCCCGCTGCAGCGGTACCTATTTATCTACTTGCACTTTGACATGCTTTCAAACTGCTAGGTTGGCAGGAGCTGGGACCGAGCAACGGGAGCTCACCCCGTCGCGGGGATTCGAACCGCCGACCTTCTGATCGGCAAGCCCTAGGCTCAGTGGTTTAGACCACAGTGCCACCCGCGTCCCTCTAGACAGTACAGTCCCGCAAATGTGTGTTAATGTAATCTAGGATCATAGAGTCATAGAGTTGGAAGGGACCACAAGGAAACCTGACAGGTGATGGTGGAGTGTATCTTCCACTGGCACCTGAGGGCAGGATGCTGCTCTCCCTGCCTCCCAGCATTTGCCTTCTGAGGCAGCCTCCTCATTCTACCTAACAGCAAGGCCGGCCCTGAATACAGTGGTACCTCTGGATACGTACTTAATTCATTCCGGAGGTCCGTTCTTAACCTGAAAACGTTCTTAACCTGAAGCACCACTTTAGCTAATGGGGCCTCCCGCTGCCGCTGTGCCGCCGCTGCCCGATTTCTGTTCTCATCCTGAAGCAAAGTTCTTAACCCGAGGTACTATTTCTGGGTTAGCAGAGTCTGTAACCTGAAGCGTCTGTAACCTGAAGCGTATGTAACCCGAGGTACCACTGTATATCCTTCCCCTGTTGCTTCTCCGCTCTAAGTTGTTCCCTCCCAAAGCCCTTGAGCAAGTTATAGATTATCTCTCCAGACAGAGGGAAAGATTGAGGTGGGGAGGCAGAGGAGAATTGTGTAATAAGTTAACGTGTCTTCCCAAGCACACACACACACATGCCCCTGCTGTCTTTTTTTAGGCCGCTATTTGGGCTTGTTGGTGTGAAATAATCCTCTTTGCTTCCACAAAGCAGCAGGATTATATTCACATGAAAACAAGCCGCACTCGTCTCCATCACCACCACTCGCGTCATCCTTCCCCCACCCCTCCGCCGCCCGCTTTGGGCTTTGTGAAAAGGAGCTGTTGCTAACTCATTACACAATCCCTCCCTCTGGAATGCTTCTTGCATCGCCAGACGTTACTCTCAATCCCCGCCTGCACCATCGCAACAGGGAGAACACTCAAGTATTTCGTACAGAATGCACGTATGCCCTCAAATCGTCCCCTCCCTACGTTTTATTCCCTGCGTTTCATGCTGAAGCGACTCCACAGAGCAATCCTAGATGTATTCTGAAGACTGGTGGATAGCAGAGGGACGCCGCAAGCATTCTGCTACCCATTTTCGGAAGATAACACCTCTGACAAGACGGCCTGCAAGCAGGACTTGAAATTTGCTCCAGACTTTAAGGAAGAATCAAGAGTCCACGTTTACCAGGAACAGTTCCCCTGAAAATAGATGTCTATTCATTACACTTGGTGAGGGTGAGGCGTTGGCATCGTTCTTCAGAGTTTAGCTCCTCTCCAGTGGGATCTAGAAATTAAATCTCCCAGCAGATGAGTCAATGCTTCCCTACTGTGCTGGGAGAGCAAGGTGCCATGCACTGGTTTTTACATATGTTTGGATGTGATATCCCATGCCAAAACATGGCTTAGCATGACCTGTGCTACCCAGGTTGAGCACTACACACACACACACACACACGTCTACATTTCTGATTTACATTTCAAAATAGTCATTTAAACAACCTTAAATCCATGACTTCCCTTCTTCTCTTTCCGTGGTTCATTTTGGATACCACCACCCCTCTCCCCTTGCAGGGCCAGCCACCTGTCAATCACCCAATGTCACCATGACATTGGGTGACCCATTTTCCTTTGGCTGCGTAGTCAAGCAGCTGTAGGCAAAGACACGGCACTCTGCAAGCCCCCCACTTGCACAGCGCAGGGCCCTGCAGGCACTGAGGATCAGCGGACTGTTGGGACTTGCAATGGGCTGTGCCTCGCTCAGTTGCTCCGGGGAGTTCCTATGGGAAATAATCGGGAGCTCGTGTCAAGCTCCCAATTGCAGCTACATTCTTGTATGTCTCCCCACCTCACGTATGATATCAGGTGAGGGGCAAATGGGTCTGGTTTTGGGAAAATGACCTCATGGGCCAAACGGGGATGCATGCCAGGCCTAACTGGACCTGCAATAAAAAAATAAAAGTATAAATAAAAAAAAAAATAAAAAAAATAAAAATAAATATAAATATAAATATAAATATAAATATAAATATAAATATAAATATAAATATAAATATAAATATAAATATAAATATAAATATAAATATAATTTATACACCGCCCATCTGGCTGGGTCTCCCCAGCCACACTGGGCGGCTCCCAACAGAAATTTTAAAAGACGAGAAAACATCAAACATTAAAAACTTCCCTAAACTTCCTGTAGGTTGGAGACTCCCAATCCAAGTGAAATGGTTGGTGGTGAGAGGTGCTGCAAAGTGGGGAGTGGAATAGTAATAATAATATTTATACCCTGCCCATCTGGGCAGCTCCCAACAGAATATTAAAAGCACAATAAAACATCAAACGTTAAAAACTTCCCTAAACAGGGCTGCCTTCCAATGTCTTCTAAAAGTCACAGATAGTTGCTTATTTCCTTGACATCTGATGGGAGGGCGTTCCACAGGGCGGGAATGAAAATAAGGATGTTGGAGATAAGGAAAAGAGAATCAGTTTACTTCTTGTCCATGCCCCTTTCACTTATCTTAATCCAGGCATCCCCAAACTTCGGCCCTCCAGATGTTTTGGACTACAATTCCCATCATCCCTGACCACTGGTCCTGTTAGCTAGGAATCGTGGGAGTTGTAGGCCAAAACATCTGGAGGGCTGCAGTTTGGGGATGCCTGTACTTAATCCATAGTTCCACTCTACCCCATTCCTGCATTAAACTGCATTTAAAAAAAAATCTGCACAAAATTTTGCATTTAAATATACAACACTAAACATCTTTCCTCTTGCAATATACATATTTCCTCTCAAAATACATCCCTATATGTATTTTCACTTGACATGCACAATTCCATATGGTTTTCTAAAGGTATTTTGTTATCTGCCATGTTCCAACCTGGACATTAGTCCAAGAGGTACAGAGCAGGTTGATTCGCATCAAAACTGGCAAAGATCAGGAGTCTTCAAGGCATTTCCAATTAAATGCTGGAAGGTACAGAAGCATCACGTCCACTCTGCTTATTGTGAATCTTGTTTGGCTTCCTTTTACCCTGCCCACCTTAAACTAAAGTGCTCTGCAGCTGGTTGCAATTTGATGCAGAGCATGGCCCCAACTTTGGCTGAAAAACAATACCTGCTTCATTGGGAGTTAACTCTCGATCGTTCAGCGCAATGGACCTTACTTATCAGCAGTGTCTGTATATATGAATGATTCAAAGTGTCAGTGCTGACCTTTAAATCCCTAAACGGCCTCAGCCCAATATACCTGAAGGAGCGTCTCCACCTCCACACTGAGGTCGAGCTCCGAGGGCCTTCTGGCAGTTCCCTCCCTGCGAGAAGTGAGGTAACAGGGAACCAGGCAGAGGGCCTTCTTGGTGGTGGCGTCCGCCCTGTGGAACGCCCTCCCATCAAGGAAATAAACAACTATCTGACTTTTAGAAGACACCAGAAGGCAGTCCTGTTTAGGGAAGTTCTTAATGTTTGATGTTTTAACATATTTTTAATGTTCTGTTGGGAGCCGCCCAGAGTGGCTGCCGCATTCTGGATTAGTTGTAGTTTCCGGGTCACCTTCAAAGGTAGCCCAACACAGAGCGCATTGCAGTAGTCCAAGCGGGAGATAACTAGAGCATGCACCACCCTGGTGAAGTAGGGAATCATTGGTAACTGCAGAAGGGAATTCCACAATTCGTTCAATACCTTGCACGGGGAGCGACTGCGCTTCATGAAGGCACCCTCCGACTCACGGAAGGTGGCAAGAACGACACTGAGGAGAGGAGGGAGAAGCCTGTTCGCCTCTGGTCCCCCCTGCCTCGTGCGTTCCTGCTATACACCGTAGGACAGTGATGGCTAACCTTGACACCCCAGATGTTTTGGAACTACAACTCCCATCATCCCTAGCTAACAGGATCAGTGGTCAGGGATGATGGGAGTTGTAGTCCCAAAACATCTGGAGTGTCAAGGTTAGCCATCACTGCCGTAGGAGGACGCCTGGAGAGGAGGTCTCAGGCAACAAATTTTATGTGGGAAGCAGAGATGGGGTGGTCTTAGGAAGCAAAAAGCCTTTCCCCATCCCTTTCTTGCACTCCAAAGGACTAAAGTCTGTGCCAGGTTCCCCTCCAAGGTTGGTTTAGGCCAGAGATGAATGCCTGAGGTAGAAAAGCGCTACCTCCTGAGCAGAAATTTGCTCACGTCGACTTAGGCCTCACCCAGAACCAGGTTGCCAAAAAAAAAAAGGCTGTGTGACACACCTACACAGCTTCCCATGCTCGGAGCGTGAGACGGCTATGCGTAATTGATTTGACACCTGCTCATTAAATTCTTCCGCCACTATACCCAAAGCACCCAAGCATTAAGTCACTTCTGAACTCCGCCGTATGAGACAAAGAGAGGGGACGCGTGACAGAGCAGAGTGGGAAAGTCACTTGGCAAAGGAGGAATGGAGCAGAGAGGGACATGGACATTGGCTGAGGCAGAAGATTTCTCTCTCTTTCCTTCCCAAAGGGTTATGAGAGATGAGGAGTTACAGCCCTCAGCCTGGGAGGGACAAATCTCTATTTCTGTTTTTACCCATTAAGTCTATTTGTGCCATTTCTTAATTAATCTGTGACTTTAAAAAACCAAAAACTCGCCATGTAAGTATTCATTTAAATTTCTACTTCCTTTTATATTCAAAAATGCGTATTTTTCTTATCTCCAATAAAGCATTTAAATACGTACAGGCGTACCTTGGAAGTCGAACGGAATCTGTTCTGGAAGTACGTTCGACTTCCAAAACGTTTGGAAACCAAAGCACGGCTTCTGATTGGCTGCAGGAAGCTCCTGCAGCCAATCAGAAGCCGTGGAAGCCCCTTCAGACCTTCAGCTCCCAAAATAACTCACAAACCAGAACAGTCACTTCCGGGTTTCGATCATTCGGGAACCAAAACGTTCGAGAACTAAGCTGTTCGGAAACCAAGGGACGGTTGCATTTTGATATGTTTATGTTGCAACATTATAACTTCTGGTTTAAAGGTGGTGAATGAGTTATTTTAATAAATGCACAAACATTATGAGAAGTATGAAATCTGTTGGGTAGATGCAATCTGCACACTTGTTCAAGAGATATAAATCAAACCAAGAGGTGTTAATTTTGTACAGGAATCTGCAAAGATTTAGGGTTCTATTCAATGCAGCATTTCAAGGCAAGGACTTCCAACCCCATGCCTGTAGGAGCCATTGCGCCCAAGAGGGTCTTCATTTGGACCCCTGCACAGTGGCCCCAGTCTTTTCAGCTTTCTCCTAGAAAGAAAGTTCTGAAACAAAAATATGCAGATACCCTTTCAAGCATTTTCTGTGAAATGAGCAAGCCTGGCTTATCTAGCTTGCTGGTGTTTTTAACCAATGAGTGAAGTCAGAGCTGTGATTGATAAGTGAATTGTTGAGCCAACAGGCAAGAGGAATTCCTAGGGTCCTAAGGCCTGCTGTTTTCTCCTCTTTTTTAATGGATTTGATATCCCGCTTTATCACTACCCGAAGGAGTCTCAAAGCGGCTAACATTCTCCTTTCCCTTCCTCCCCCCACAACAAACACTCTGTGAGGTGAGTGGGGCTGAGAGACTTCAAAGAAGTGTGACTAGCCCAAGCAGCAGCTGCATTTGGAGGAGCAGGGATGCGAACCTGGTTCACCAGATTACAAGTCTACCGGTCTTAACCACTATACCACACTGGCTCTCCATTTTTCCCCTGCTTCTGTCTTGTTTCCAGGCAGAAATTCAACAGTTTATGCTTCTTCTCATATGGAAATACAGTTATGAGGAAAGCATCGCCCTGACTGCCCACTTTCTAATTTTGTGCCCCCACAGCAGCCATTTTGTGACTCGTGCCCTCAGAACTCTCAACGTTCAAAATGCGGCCCCTGGTCCGAAAAGGCTGGCGACCCCCTGTTGCCATCAAATAAATAAATATAGATAGGGATTAGGAACATCTAAGAAGACATACCAGGAGGTGGTATGTCCCAACTGTGTACGAATGCTGCCTGAAGTAATGGTTGCCAGATCATCATTCAAAGAAACGTGAGGAACAGGGAGAGAGCATACAGGGAAGAGCCATGTTCTCAATTGTGGCTGGAATGGGGATGGTTTCTATAGGGTTCCTTAGATTCACATTTTTATTTTTATTTTGAAGTTGGAATCTGCACACCATCTCAGGCAAGCTGAAAACCTGAGATGCAAACACAACAATGCATTGGTTCTGAAGAAATCTTCCCCTGTGCCCATTGTGAGATTGACAGCAGGGGCCTCTGAGCAAGGCCATCTGTCATAACTCAGGACACACAAGAAATGCTTTATGCGCCAAGAGCACGGGTCAGTAACCTTTTTCAGCCATGGGCTGGTCCACCGTCCCTCAGACCATGTGGTGGGCTGGACTATATTTTGAAGGAAGAAATGAACGAATTCCTATGCCCCACAAATAACCCAGAAATACATTTTAAATAAAAGGACACATTCTACTCATGTAAAAACATGCGGATTCCTGGACCGTCCGCGGGCTGGATTGAGAAGGCGATTGGGCCGCATCTGGCCCATGGGCCTTAGGTTGCCTACCCCTGACCAAGAGTCATGGAAGATGGAGCGATCCTCTCCTTTGGCAATCTCAGGAGGCAGCCAGAGTGTCAAATACTTTGGCATGTACTTCTGGAAGGAAAAATCCAAAGGATCTGCGATGAGTCCACCCCCTGCTCCTGAGGTTTTCTTGCCAACATCCTGTGACACTAACAGCTAATCTCCCAAAAAAACACCTCCCTCTGTCTGGACACCCTGCCTTCCATAAAGCATGCAAGTCCCAGGGAGACAAGAGACACTGCAGCCTGCTGTAGCCCCTTTGAAGAAAGAGTTCCTCCAGGAAGAGTGAACCTATGATTTTTGCACCCCTGACTAAAGAACAAGACTATATCAGTTGTCACTAGGCTTCGGACTGGTGCTGGGGCAACAGTTCAGCTTGCTGAGCTAGCACTGCTTGCAAATGCAAACTCTTGTCTCGGACTCCAAAGTGCGCTGACCAAGGTGCTGAATTTCATTCCACTCTGTTGCCTGCCTGTCAGAACCTATTACCCATCCTCGGATGAGACTGATGGTTGTTCCCAGATGACCCCCCTCGCGGCGGCTCGTTTTAGATACAGCATATAGAAAGTTTGGCCAACTTTCCCAATATTGCATAAAACAAAATGAAGAAATCACTGGCAACAGCTGCAAACAGAAAGCTGGGCAGCTTGCGGAGGTCAGCATAAGAACATTAAGGAGAGCTGGCAGGATCAGGCCCATCTGCTCCAGCATCCTGTTCTCACCATGGCCAACCAGATGCTTGTGGGAAACCAGCAAGCAGGATCCGAGCACAAGAACGCCACTCTCCCCTCCTGCAGTTTCCAGCAGATGGTATTAGGAAACATGGTTGCCTCCATCTGTGGCAGCAGAGCATAGCCACTGGGGCTAGAAAAAAGGTAAAAGGTAAAGGACCCCTGGGTGGCTAAGTCCAGTCAAAGGTGACTATGGGGTTGGGGTGCTCATCTCGCTTTTAGGGCTGAGGGAGCCGGCATCTGTCCGCAGACAGCTTTCTGAGTCATGTGGCCAGCATGATTAAACCGCTTCTGGCACAAGGGGACACCATGACGGAAACCAGAGCGCACGGAAATGCCATTTACCTTCCTGCTGCAGCTGTACCTATTTATCTACTTGCACTGGCGTGCTTTCGAACTGCTAGGTTGGCAGGAGCTAGGAAGCTCACCCCATTGTGGGGATTCGAACCGCCAACCTTCTGATCAGCAAGCCCAAGAGGCTTAGTGGTTTAGACCACAGCACCACCCGCTAGTAGTCATTGATAGCCATCTGCTCCATGATTTTTTCTAACCCTCTTTCAAAGCCATCCATCCAAGCTGGTGGCCATCATTGCTTCCTATGTGCTGCATGAAGAAATACTTTCTTTTATCTGTTCTGAATCTTTCAGCAAAAAAATATCACAGTAGTTAACAGCATCACAGCGTTCAAAACAGTCACCGGGGGGGGGGGATATCCAGGTAAAGGTACTCCTGACCGTTAGGTCCAGTCGCAGACGACTCTGGGGTTGCAGCGCTCATCTCACTCTATAGGCTGAGGGAGCCAGTGTTTGTCTGCAGACAGCTTCCAGGTCATGTAGCCTGACTAAGCCATTTCTGGCGCATGGAAATGCCATTTATCTTCCCGCTGGAACGGTACCTATTTATCTACTTGCACTTTGATGTGCTTTCGAACTGCTAGGTGGGCAGGAGCTGGGACCGAGCAACGGGAGCTCACCCCGTCGCGGGGATTCGAACCACCGACCTTCTGATCGGCAAGCCCTAGGCTCTGTGGTTTAGACCACAGCACCACCCGTGTCCCTTCAAATACCTATAAGGTATACCTATACCTATACCTTTCAACCTCCATAAGGCTGCAATTATTGCTGGATGGCCATAAAGGGTCCTTCGTGGTTCTCTTGTAGGTGCCAGCTATGAACACAAGAGCATCCGAGCAACACTTGCAAATGCCAAGAAAGTCTCGATGCTCAGCACTTACAGAGTCTTCTTATACGGCAATTTCCAACGGCCTAAATAATTATCAGCGTATGGCCAAACATGCAGCTACCGAAATCAGGGGGCTTTTAAAAGCACTTTGAGCTTTCAGAGGCTTAATCGGTACTGACTCAACGTTTTGTTGATTAACTAGTGGCGGTGGCCAAATTTAAATTGGTGGCCCTGCAAGTTAAGAGCACGCTTGTTTGTTTTCAGGGGCTATTTTAATTCTCGGTGTGTTCCTCCTGCCACAGGGAATGCAGAAGGAAATCCTACTGACGGCCTTTCCTTTTTGGAAAAAGAGCTTTGATAATTCCATGGGACGTTATCATACAGACTTCCTACCAGCAGCTCAGAAAGGCACCAATATGGATGTTCTGATAATATGCAAAAAATAAAATAAAAAAAGAGAGAGAGAGAGATAAATAATTGATGAATTCTTTAATCAGCCGACAGCGTAATCATTATGATTTTAGGACGGGAATCTTTCTGAAAGGAAGAGAGTGGAGAAAGAAATGTAGAGAATGAAGTGGAAAGCCTGCCTGCTTCAGTCAGAGATGAAGATCACATTTTATCTTTGTTCCAGACAGAGGTGGGGTGGAGGGGGGTGTAATTAGCAAGACCTTATTTAGCACAGGGGAGTCAGTAACTAAATGATGGCGCCTCCTACCTGGCGAGGTGGATGTGGCTCCTGGTAACTGGGGAGGATTTTGAGAACGACGCTCCCGCTGGCATTTTTCAGCACCTCTTGCAATGCCCGTGGGTCACTGCCCACCTCCTGCCCGTTCACCTCCTTGATGATGTCACCCACATGCAGCAGCCCCTGCTGGTCAATCATGCCGCCGTGCAGGATGCGGGCAATGACAAGCTCGCCGCGCTCCACCCGGAACGTCACCCCCTGAGGGAAGAGAAACCAACAAGAGCGCAGGGTCAATGCAAAGCAGTTATGGGTCATGGGGACCGGGCCAGCCCCAAGCGTGAGGCAGGCTGAAGCAGCTGTTCCACCTGCCCGCCGCTGGGGCCGATTTCCAGGGAGATCTCGCGGGAGGGCTGGAGTCAGATGCAGGTTGGCAAAAAAGACACAGGGCTCCGTTGTCAGCCCTTTATTCAAGGAAACAGCACAGAACTCAGCAACACTTCCCAAGAGGTCTTGCCCTTATGGAGAAGTTGCCAGGACTGAATAACAACAACAACAGCAGCAGCAGCAACAACAACAGCAACAACATTTTTAATTTTAATTTTAATTTTAATTTTAATTTTAATTTTAATTTTAATTTTAATTTTAATTTTAATTTTAATTTTAATAATTTTAATTTTAATTAATTAATTTTTTATTTTTACCCCGCCCATCTGCCTGGGTTTCCCCAGCCACTCTGGGCAGCTCCTAACAAAATATTAAAAACATAGCAACTGAGAGTCTGAAGGGCTCAGTCACAAGCTCTTCCTGCTCACTGAACCCTGTTGCCCCTTCAGTTTCTGACCCCTCCTCCCACCAATCTTCTCTCTCTGACTGCTCCTCTGTGTCCCACCACCAATCCCCTGGCTCTGAGCCTTCCTCCTCTGGGGTTTCCCTTGGGGGGAGGGGGTTTCCCCAGCTGGTATGTCCCACCACTCCTCTTCATCCAGCCAGTCCCCGACACCTGCCACTGATGCTTTGTGCTGCTGCCGTGGAACCTGGGTAAGGGATGCTCTGGCAGCAGCAGAGGGGAAATGGGACGCCCCATCCCTGGGTGGGGGGGTTAACTAGTATTTGTGTATAGAATTTTTTTAAAAAACACCCCAACCTATCAGAAGCACCCCTCATACATGTACAGTGGTATCTCGGGTTACGACTCCCGAAAGTAGTACCTCGGGTTAAGAACTTTACCTCAGGATGAGAACAGAAATTGCATGCCGGCGGCACAGCGGAAGCAGGAGGCTCCATTAGCTAAAGTGGTACCTCAGGTTAAGAACAGTTTCAGGTTAAGAACGGACCTCTGGAACGAATTAAGTTCGTAACCAGAGGTACCACTGTATCTCTCTGATATATGCTTCATGCAATGAGATGTGAAACAGTCCCAATTGTGTGTCTTTTTGGGGTGGGCAGCTTGAGAGAGGTTGACAGGTGTTAATAAAGGTTTACATTTGTCTGAAAACAACCATCATCACCATCACCATCACCATCATCATCTGCCCTTCACCCTAAGATACTGCCATGTTTTCTGAAGTGGGTTAGCTAGGGTTTGCCACAAAGAGAATCCTGGCCACACTATTGCGATGTAAGTGACATGTTGGTTGGTTTGTTGGTTAGTTGGTTGGTTACAGAGCCGGATTTAGGTTTGACGAGGCCCTAAGCTCCTGAAGGTAATGGGGCCCTTTATATGTTCAGCTGTCCTTTGTCAACAACAAATTGCCGCTGTGTTTTGTGTTGAATATATGCTATATGGCAATGTATGGACCTCATAGGTATCTCAAGCCATTTGCACATAACAAATAGGAGCCTACACAACACAAAACACTGTTGCTGTATGTAGGTTTTATTTTATTTGTTTTTTATCTTATACTTTGGAAATGTACATTCAGTTTTTTCCCCTTTAATTTTTGTTGGGAGGCCCCAAGAGAGTGGGGCCCTAAGCTATAGCTTGTTTAGCTTATACGTAAATCCGGCACTGGTTGGTTGGTTGGTTGGCTGGTTGGTTAATTGGTTAGTTGGTTGGTTGGTTGGTTGGTTGGTTGGTTGGTTAGTTTGTTTGTTTGCTACAGGTCTGCTCAGTACTCTGGCCTTTAAACTAAAATATGGCGAGGCCAATGACAGTGGGAAAAGATTTTACTCACCAGGTGCTCCCCAGCAGTCTTACGAATCCCCACCATGCGCACGGCATCTGGTGGCACCGGCTGGTTGTTGAACATGGGGTCCAGGACTGGACTGGGTGGTGGAGTCTCGTAGCTCTTGGAGGCAACGGAATCGTGGGTTTCCAAGAGGGACTGAGAAAGGGGAGCAGCAGGGGTGGGAAAGAGGAGACAACAGAAAGACTCGCTCAGCTGAGACCAGAGACAGATTAAGTAAAACATAAAGGAGGAGAACAGGGACCCAGGTGGCGCTGTGGGTTAAACCACTGAGCCTAGGGCTTGCTGATCAGAAGGTCGGCGGTTCGAATCCCTAAGACAGGGTGAGCTCCCGTTGCTCGGTCCCAGCTCCTGCCAACCTAGCAGTTCGAAAGCACATCAAAGTGCAAGTAGATAAATAGGAACCGCTCCAGCGGGAAGGTAAATGGCGTTTCCGTGCGCTGCTCTGGTTCGCCAGAAGCAGCTTTGTCATGCTGGCCACATGACCCAGAAGCTGTACGCTGGCTCTCGGCCAATAAAGCGAGATGAGCACTGCAACCCCAGAGTCGGACACAACTGGACCTAATGGTCAGGGGTCCATTTATCTTTACCTCTAAAGGAGGGGAACGGGTCTTGTTACGGGGGATCACGAGGATCAAGTCTTTTGCACTAGGTCCTGGATCTCCAGGACTTTCTCTCTAAATAGCACACTCATGATGCCCCCAGAAAGCACAGCGATGGCATGCCTATAGGCATCCATTCATGTAGGAAGCCTAAGAAACTGCCCTATGCTGAGTCAAACCCTTGGTCCATCTAGCTCAGCACTGGCTACACTGACTGGCAGCAGCTCTCCAGGGGTTCATACATTCCCACTTGGAGATGCCCATGAATGAACCCAGAACCTTCTGCGTGCACATAAACAGCTACAACCCTTCTGCAGCTAATATATATTAGCAAATGCGTATTTGTGCAAATTTGTGCCATGGGCCGGTGTCCAGAGACCTTAAAGTCCCTAACCACAACCCTGGAAGCAGGGGCAAGTCCTCCAAGCCGTACTCAGAATGGGATCCCCTGGAGATTATTATTAGTAATAGTAACAATAATAATGCAGTACTAACAACAATAAAATTTGATTGGTTGAGTGTACAGTGGTACCTTGGTTCTCAAACGCCTTGGTATTAAAACAACTTGGAACCCAAACACTGCAAACCCAGAAGTAAGTGTTCTGATTTGCAAACTTTTATCAGAAGCCGAAGATGCTCCGTTTTGAGTGTTACGCTTCCGATTTGAGTGAGTGCCACACTTCCGTTTTGAGCGTTACGCTGAGGTCTGTCTGTTTTTGCTATTTATTTTGCGTTTTCGTTTTTGCAGCTCTTTTTTTCTGACTGTGTGGAACCCAGTCCAGCTACTGATTGATCGATTGTGTGACTGCAGTACATTGTTATTGCTTTCATTTTATGGAACAACATCAAAAATTAAGGGGCGTCTTATACACAGTCTTATATACCCCCCCCCAATTTTCATAAATCTGAGTCTTATACATGGGGGCGTCTTATAGACAGAAAAATACGGTATGTTCTTGATCAGAATAGGATCTCTTCCACTGTGATTTCTGAAATCGCTAGATTCAGCCCAGCAAGAACATACACAAACGCACAGCACCCTGGGGAACTATTAGGCCATATATGAATGGTTAGATATATAGTGCAACAGGTGTAGAGGTGCCTATCAAGCTGGGACCAGGGAGTGGACCAGGCTTCAAATCCCCACTTAGCCATGAAGGCCATTGGGTAACTGTGGGTCATTCATTCTCTCTGAGCCCACAGGATTATTGCAGAGATAATACCATGTGTGTCACCTTGAACTCTTTAGAGGGAAGTGGGATCACAACATCTGAATGACATTGGGAGGGGGGCGGAATCTAAAGAGCAGCATTCCAAGTGTATTACAACTTGGCTTCTGATACCTGACTATTAAATTTTTGTTTATACCCTGCCCATCTGGCTGGGTTTCCCCAGCCACTCTGGGCAGCTCCCAACAGAATATTAAAAACACAATCAAACATCAAACATTAAAAATTTCTAAATAGGGCTGCCTTCAGATGTCTTCTAAAAGTCAGGTAGTTTATTTCCCTGACATCTGATGGGAGGGCGTTCCACAGGGCGGGTGCCACTACCGAGAAGGCCCTCAGCCTGGTTCCCTGTAACTTCACTTCTCGCAGGGAGGGAACTGCCAGAAGGCCCTCGGAGCTGGACCTCAGTGTCCAGGCTGAACGACGGGGAATGGAGACACTCCTTCGGGTATACTGAGCCAAGGCTTGTTAAATATTGTTTAAATATTATCAAGCTGTTACCTGGGGGTGGGCAATAAATCAAGCTTTCACTGTTAATAAGCTTCTACTTCAGCTTCCTGTGAAAACTGAAGGAGGCCTTGTTTAGGGAAGTTCTTAATGTTTGATGTTTTATTGTGTTTTTAATATTCTGTTGGGAGCCACCCAGAGTGGCTTGGGAAACCCAGCCAAATGGGTTGATATAAATTATTATTATTATTATTATTATTATTATTATTATTAAACCTACCAGTTAAAACAAGACAGGCAAATCCTTGCGAGCATTTAAACCCCTCCCTCATGCCACCTTAGACATAGACACAGAGAGGCGACACTAGCACAGAGAATCTATACTTCGCGTATATACATCAACAGTCTGAAGTTACACGATCCAGCAAATTTGCTGAAGCTAAGCAAGGTATTCATCTGGTCAGTTCCTAAGTGGGGAAACACCTGGGAACTCCCGGTGTGTCGCCACACAGCCCATACAGAAGAAAGACCAGATGCAAATGCAATAAATCAACAGCATTAAGCCAGATGCCTCAGGTGTCTCTGCAAAAATCATGTCTTTCCTATACACACGAAAAGAAATAAAATACATCTCGCTGTTGCACGTTGTTGACCAAAGGCGCCTCGTCCCTCAGCCTGGCACGAAGCAGAAAGCTTTATCCATCCACCGCCAAGTTGGAACCCTCCCCCCAACTTCCGCTGCCAAGTAGGGCAAATCCACAGATGTCCCTTATTAATATCCTGGCCCTGTGGGTCTTTGTGCGAAAGGGCATTCTCCCGAGACATTTCTCTGTGTGTGTGTCACACACAGACAAGGCTGATATGCACTGGGATCCCTGCTATCACCTCCTTATGAGAAACGAGCCCTGAGTGAATTGCCTGTCCTCCTTCCACAGCCACTTCCAACGAGCCCCGGGCTCCACGGTCCATGTGGCATCCATGATCCCAGTTCAGGTCTAGAAGTGACCCCTTCTTCCCTCCCCCCAGATCTGGAGAGACAGCTGCCTCCTACCTGGAAGTGAGGCTCCTGGAGGATGCGAGCCAGCTCGGCGGCCGTGCTGTCTTGCTGAGCGATGCGAGTGATGTCTTTGAGTATCTCCTGGACCAGCTCCAGATTGTTGTCCCTCACGGCTTCCAGCTTCGTCTCCTCCAGCCGCTCGTGAGCCTGCACGGTGGGCGGGTGGCAAAAGGGTGAAGGAGGGGGAGGATTAGAGAGGCACATGTAAACAAACAAACCAACAAAGCCACTCTAACCCTTTGTCCTTCCGATACTGGGAAGTGTGGATGCTAGAGACCTACGGGGTATGTTTCTGTAGATGCCTGAAAAACCCATGGCCCTGTCCCCCCCACGTTAAACCAGAAGCATGTGTGTGTGGTTGATAGAGCTCTCCAAAATTTAAATATGTAACCTCACCCCCATGGGTGCCTGCAGAGCTTGGGAAAACTCATCAGCACTTTCCAGAGCCAAAAGGGTAAAGTTGGCGGGGAAGAGAGGGTGTGTTGTGAACTGTGTAAAGGGAAGGGGATTGGAAGAATTACTCACACATGCCGCTCTCACACAAACACACAGCCCACTTGCTCCGAGCAGCATCCGCAGAAAGATCAGAGCCTCTCCTAGCCTTTGATGGGAGGGCGGCTACAAATCAAGCAGGTCTTTGCTGCAAGAGGGATGAATCGCTGGCTCTGGAGGAGCCTCGAGAAAGGCTGTCCAAAGGGAGGCAGGCACAAAAGAGAAGGAACTAAAAATAATAAGGCTCTCAAGCAGAAGCTTAGCGTTGCCTGCCTGGAGTCAGCAGGAGGGAAGGAAAGGAGAGCTTAATAGAAGCCAGTTCTGGAGTCCAGGGCTAGCACTGGAAAATAGCGAGGTGGGATGTTTCTGGACAGCTTTGGCTGGAAAATGGGATAAAAAAATCCTGATTCTAGCTCTCTCTCTTGGGAGAGAGAGAGCAACTTTCCCAGACTCCACTATTTGACAGGGGCTAGGCAAGAAGGGAAAATGCATTAGGGCCCTCAATCCAGGAAACATTAACATACAAGTTGTGCTAGGTTTCTGCGGCCAGCTCAGGGCCAAACTAAAGGAGACACAGGAGATGTCCAATTTTCTTACAGTATCTGAAGGCAGCCCTGTTTAGGGAAGTTTTTAATGTTTGATTTTTTTTTTTTGCTTTATCTTTATCATTATCATTATCATTCTGTTGGGAGTCACCCAGAGTTCCCCCAGCCAGATGGGCGGGGTATAAAAATTATTATTATTATTATTATTATTATTATTATGAAAGTGGGTGTGGAAGGCAGGGAAGCTCCCAGATACAGTGATTGGGATCAGAGACACAGCATGAGGGAGGGTCTGTTTAACCCTTACCCTTCCTGCCATTTCCCTGCTCAAAATCACTCCCCAAGCCATAGCTGCCAACCCTCCCTTTTTTTGCGTGAAACTCCCTTATTCCAATGCCGTTTCCCGCTGCTATCCCGGATTGTTGATATCCCTTAAATTTCCCGGATTTCAAAGGAAGCAGCTCCTCTCCCTCCCTGCCGGCCAGGGAGGCTCCTCAGCTGCGTTGCTCGGCTGCCAATAAGGAGTCTGAGACTGACTGGGGGCGGAGCTTGCATGCCTTGTGCAGCCAGACCCTCACGCCCAACCAGACAGACAGCCTGCCTGCTGTCTATGCGATCGCTAGAGCTCACCCGTTCGCGTGCCGCCTCTGGAGCGCAGGGTGGCGAGGCTACTTGGTGCCATTGCACCGCCCTCGCGGCATCCCTTATTTTCAAATCCGAAAGCTGACAGCTATGCCCCAAGCTGTTTTTTCACCCTGTGGCTGGAAGATATGTGGTCCCTGTATCTTCCCCCCCCCTCAAGGATAAAAGTGGTTTGGGGTAGGGATGTGGCAGGAGAGGAGAGAGAGAAATTTGATTCAGTTCACATCAAAAGGCAGATTGACCTAATGTGGAGTTTCCTGAAACTGTATGTAAACTGAAACGCAGCAATCCTTCAAGATTTGCACTTCTCTTAATTTTGCCGTTCTCCAGCCGAGTAATGTGTACAAAGATGCATATAACTGAGGTACAGTGTGCGTAAAAATGCGTATTAACTGTGAAAGCATACAAACGAAGACAAATGTGTTTTACAGAAATGGGTATATTACATTTTTAAAAATGTGTATCTTAAATGCTGGTGAATTTTAACGAGGACATTTTTAAAAATATCAAACTGAAGTGGAAATGCAAAGGACTGAAATTAAGATTTGAAAAACGAGAAACCAAGAGAATGGAAAGATTTGTTCATCCCCAGCTGAGGAAGGATGATATTTGAACCGGGCATGGGGGGAAATGGCAGGAAGGTAAGGGGTTAAGTAGCTACCTCATCATGCAATGCCTGATCCCCTTCAATCAAAAGCCTCCATCAATAGACTGTGTTACAGCTGGCTTGGTTAGAAATGAATTCAACATTTCAGACAGAGAGATGCTGCCCAGTTCATTTTCAATTACTATTTCAATTATTGCTACTTGATTATAAATAAATTAAATTTCATTATTATCGGAACTTGGCTGAAATAAAATAGATCTGTTTCAGATCCTGCTTATTCATTCCGCATTTCAAAAGCAACCTGGCTCCAAATCACTAAAAATTCCGAAGCCAGAAACAGGTTTGCTGTGAACCGCCCTGCGATCTTCAGATAGAGGGTGTGTTAAAAGAAAAATATGCCCTTATTCCCTTATGGGGTACACAAGAGCCCTTGCAAAGTCCTCTGCAGGTTCTCCATCGGTAGGAGTAAAAAAACCAGAGGCCAACCAGAGAAAAATTGAGAAGCAAAGCCTTTATTTTCACTGTTGCAACAGGGTGCTTTCCTCACACACACAGGAGCAGGAAAAGGACCCCGAACAATGGTGTGCCAGCTCCTATATAGACTTTTGAAATTCCCCCCCCCTTGGAGTCCAGCCCACCCCCAGATACATCATCCTACATCACAACTTAGGAGGGTCAGAGGAGGTAACTTGAGAACTTCCCACACCTGGTCATCCCTCCTCGACCCCTCCCAGACACACATTTCTGGAAAACAAAAGGTTTCCTGATTTCCTGCCCTGGCAGGGCAGGGCAAATGCAGGGCTAACGACTGTCCTTTGTGAGGGAAATGGGCATCTGGTACCTGGTCAGCTAGGAGTCAAAATGGTGCGAGGCCTGTCTTTCTGTGTTGTTTTCAGACATTCTGGGTGGTAGAAAATGGTCATGTCATTTCAGTCACCCCTCTCTGTTCATGTCTCAAATAGTGTACTGGAGTGCTTTGAGAGGAAGCCCCCCCTCCCCCGAAATTCTTATACCGGTAACAGGTGGTATATTAATGATACAGGGGGCAACCATTTCGCATGGGGGTCTGTTCCCGGCCCCCACATCTGTGGGCAGAGCGTGCACAATTCTGCCTCCGTTCTTCCCTCTTCCGGGTCCAAAAGGACCTGCGGGTTGGCGATCACATGTCATTTGGAAGCACCTAAAATGGCCGTCACTAATAACAATAATAGAGATCAGTTCACATTTCCTAGTGCAGAAAGCATTGATCTGATGTGTAGAGATCTTTCCTATTCTACAGGATGAGTCCTTTAAAAGAGGCCCTGTGGATACAGAGTACACATCTTCCACGGAGCCTCTTTTAAAAGACACACCCTGTAATTCATTCAAGAGGGTTCTGAAAGCTTCTCTGTGTGAAAGAAACAAGCAGAAGGTTCATGAAATTTGGGTTATTCCTTCAGAGAAGCTGAGTACAGTGGTACCTCAGGTTAAGAACTTAATTCGTTCTGGAGGTCCATTCTTAACCTGAAACAGCTGTTAACCTGAGGTACCACTTTAGCTAATAAGGCCTCCCGCTGCCGCCGTGCCGCCACCACGGGATTTCTGTTCTCATCCTGAGGCAAAGTTCTTAACCCAAGGTACTATTTCTGGGTTAGCGGAGTCTGTAACCTGAAGCGTCTGTAACCCGAGGTACCATTGTACAGCTGGCTTTAACTGATTCTGTTATCTCTTTCTGCCAAGGTCTTGCTGACTATAATAATAGGCTAGAAAGAGCCTGGGTTTCACTTTTTCTTTCTATCTCTCTTCCTTCTGGTGTGGTGGTCTGTACATACTATACTTAGTGTTAAGGTTTAGACTTATGATAAGTTATTATAAGTTTAAGTTAAGTCTGCCGCAACTGGATTTCTTATGGGCGGTGCCAATCCTGAATGTATTGGATTTGTGACCATGATGCTCATTTGCCTTCAGTAGCAGTAAAGCTCTGCCGGATGAAATATTAATTGCCTGTGGTCATTTTGGGGGGAATCCTGCAACACATTTAAGTTTTTACTCTGCTAACTATACGTTGGAGTTCTGCTCTGGATCAATATTGAGCCGAATTCCATGACAATAACCACGGCACACACCTGAGAGCAGGCGCTGTTGGCTGTCTACTCTTCCTGGGTTGTTTGCTCATATTATCTTTCAGTTTAATGGCTAATTTTCCCTAGTGGCTGCAGTGGAGAGAAGGAGGGACAATTAGCTGCCAGAAGAAAGATAAGCAGAGGTAAACAACAGAAAGGTGGCCAGGGATTTCTGTCTCTGAGAGTGCATGCGCACCCGCATATGTGAGCACTTCCCACACCCCCATCTTCCTCTGCCTGTCGCCGTGGGAACTTTTAGAATCCTCAACAGAGTCCGGCTTATGCATGGCTAATTTGGGCATGACATTAATCTCAGGGCTGTAGGTTCGAGCCCCACGTTGGGCAAAAGATTCCTGCATAGAGGACCGTTGCGTTCCCTTCCAACTCTACAATTCTATGATTCTATATTGTTACGGAAATTACGGGGGGGGGGCAATCTTTAAAGTTTCTAAATATTACAAATATTTCAATGCCATTTTGCAACTCTGGTCTATGACCCACAAGGCACTGGGTCTCCTCCATAATCCCCCAAGCGGAGCATCACGTACACACACCCGGTGCCCCAGGATGTGCCCCACCTGGGTAATCTCCTCTCAAGTACCCATCCTCTGATTTCCTATGTGCCAGACAACTCCCAATGTTTTCCCATTGTTCTCCCTGGGTTGATATTCAGGATGTATTTAAACCCACTCAACTGCTATTCACATGCTCCTCAAACCCATCACCTGTATGTTAATCCTGTTTACCCATATGTTAATCATGTTTGACCCTCCTCTCCACCTTTTTTCTGACGTTTTCCCCATGTAATAGTGATGTAGTTATGATGCTTCCGAACTGCATCTTGGGACAGGGCGGGAAGTTTTAGAAGTCCTTGTCACCCTGTGTTCAGGGTTCAGTCTCTGTTACTTGAACCTGTTGCGCAATAAAGTGACTTTGTCCTTTGCTGGTTGGTTTCATCTTTAGCTCCGCAGTACCACGGACCTCCTGTCCGAAGGGCCAGGTTGCTGAGAGGACTCGTGCCTGGGATTTTTTCCGTAACAATATGAAGGTAAAGGACCCCAGGACGGTTAAGTCCAGTCAAAGGTGACTATGGGGTTGCGGCGCTCATCTCGCTTTCAGGCCGAGGGAGCCGGCGTTTGTCCACAGCGTTTCCCAGTCATGTGGCCAGCATGGCTAAACTGCTTCCGGCACAACAGAACACTGTGACGGAAACCAGAGCGTACGGAAACGCCGTTTACCTTCCCGTCACAGCGCTACCTATTTATCTACTTGCACAGGCGTGCTTTCGAACTGCTAGGTTGGCAGGAGCTGGGACAGAGCAACAGGAGCTCACCCCGTCGCAGGGATTTGAACCGCCAACCTTCCGATCGGCAAGCCCAAGAGGCGCAGTGGTTTAGACCACAGCGCCACCCGTTCCCATTATGGATATATAAGCCCTTGCCAGTTCATCAAGCTATTTCCATGGTATCCCATATTCTAACAGGGAACTCGTTCTTCAAGTGTGCATTCTTGTGCAGCCGAAACAATGCCATCCAAGCACAAGATGGATCAATGGGTGTGTGGGGACTCCAAGATTTGCGGAAGTAGCCAAAATAGCCCAATGAGGAGGAATAAGAGTGCTCAGTAGGTGCAGAATACTGCCTGACTGTTCAGGGAAGAAAATGGAAAACCATAGACAGGGAGGATGGAATGAATTATTCTGGAAAAGCACATTGCTGGCTAGAAGCCTGAACAGGAGTACTTTACCCCGCAGTGTGTGCTGAGACAAAATCATCCGCTCCAAATTCAAACCAGTGAATCATAGAATCATAGAGTTGGAAGAGATCACAAGGGCCATACAGTCCAACCCCCTGCCAAGCAGGAAACACCATCAAAGCATTCCTGACAGGTGGCTGTCAAGCCTCTGCTTAAAGACCTCCAAAGAAGGAGACTCCACCACACTCCTTGGCAGCAAATTCCACTGTCGAACAGCTCTTACTGTCAGGAAGTTCTTTCTAATGTTTAGGTGGAACCTTCTTTCTTGTAGTTTGAATCCATTGCTCCGTGTCCGCTTCTCTGGAGCAGCAGAAAACAACCTTTCTCCCTCCTCTATATGACATCCTTTTATATACCGTATATACTCAAGTATAAGCCGACCCGAATATAAGCCGAGGCACCCAATTTTACCACAAAAAACCTGGGAAAGCTTCATAGGAGCCACTGCCTGCCTCACTCGAGTATAAGCCGAGGGCGGCTTTTTCAGCACAAAAAATGTGCTGAAAAACTAGGCTTATACTCGAGTATATAGGGTATTTGAACATGGCTATCATACCTTAACCTTCTCTTCTCCAGGCTAAACATACCCAGCTCCCTAAGCCGTTCCTCATAAGGCATCGTTTCCAGGCCTTTGACCATTTTGGTTGCTCTCCTCTGGACACGTTCCAGCTTGTCAGTATCCTTCTTGAACTGTGGTGCCCAGAACTGGACACAGTATTCCAGGTGAGGTCTGACCAGAGCGGAATACAGTGGTACTATTACTTCCCTTGATCTAGATGCTATACTCCTATTGATGAAGCTGCTGCATCACACTGTTGACTCATGTCAAGTTTGTGGTCTACCAAGACTCCTAGATCCTTTTCACTTGTACTGCTCTCAAGCCAGGTGTCACCCATCCTGTATTTGTGCCTTTGAATGCTTGTGAATGCTTGTGTCAAATACTCTCCCGCTGTTCTCTAAGTGGCTGAATATTTGATGGCTGCTTTTGACATCCAGCTACACTGAATTTTGTTGTCTGATGCCTGACAGGTTTTGACAATAATTTATTGGTTGACACTAGCAATTGTGTTTGATAGTGCAGGCAGGACATATAGCAAATACTCAAATTGTATTATTGATCTTCAAACCAAAAACCACACTCAGATTATGGCTAATTTTATCTACTAATAAGATGGTTATTATCTTCTTTTGGAGAAGCCCATTGAAGGGTGATCCATAAATATTTTAAATAAGAAAAAGTAAATAAAAACATGTTATACCTGAAAAATAAAAAACCCACTTTTCATCCCACAGTAGTTAAGAAAAAAAGTGGGAATCAGCATTGGTATTTAAACTGGCATACCAAGCAAATAGCTGGAATAAATATTCAAGAAAGCAAATTTCTTGAAATGTGGGCTTTGTTTATACATTGTTGGAATAACAGAATTCAGGGGTAGTATCCCACCCTATGCTAAATGAGAGTTGAAAGCTCATTCTAAAACTGGGGGTAAACATGTTTGGGCTGTATTCAATTACTGTACTTTTCCGTGTATAAGACTATATTTCCCCCGAAATTTTTTAAGTTTAAAATTGGGGGTCGCCTTATACACAGAATGTTGCAATTAATTATTTCTTAATTTTGGGCTCAAAAAATAGAGGTCGTCTTATACACGGGGCATCTTATACACAGAAAAATACAGTAAGTCCTACACAGAGTAGACAAATTAAAATATGAATTTTGTTAGTCATGCCTATTAGCTATAATTGGTCTACTCTTGAGCAAGACTAGCATTGGCTCCCCGCCCCAGTTTATCCTAACTGTGTTATACCTTGTTTGTAACATTTTTTTCCTTATAAAAACACTAAATGAAAAACTCATATATAACTGGGCCTTCCTGCCTCAGCTTGAGGCAGCTTGCAGAAAAATCAATAAGTTTGATCAATAAACAACAACAAAAACAAAGAATATGAACAAGCAGAGGAGAGTAAATAATACACAAAACTACTTAGCAGCGGGGAATCAGGCAAAAGTCCCCAGTTGATGTGCAATGGCTTTTAAAACAAACAAAAATATCGGCCCACATGATGAAGAACATGCAATGGTAGTTAGTACTTGACAGTGTTAGACAGCTGGACAACTTAAGAGATTTGTTATTTGAAAAACTACCCAGAGAGACACTTGCAGCCTAAAGCGGTTGAATTTTGAGGGGGGAGTTTTTCCTGCTTAAAACGGCACTTTTAAATTTAAAATGTCTTGTCCCAAAATTGCCAGAGTGGATTTGATTTAAATCAAATCAATTTAAATGACAATTTAAATCACAAGTCAGTAATTATTATTATTATTATTATTATTATTATTATTATTATTTATTATTTATACCCCACCCATCTGGCTGGGTTTCCCCGGCTTCCAACAGAATATTAAAATACAATAGTCTATTAAACATTAATTAATTAATTAATTAATTAATTAATTAATTAATAATTATAATTAATTAATTAATAATTACTTGATTTATTATTTATTTATTACAGAAAGACTCATTCTTGCTGGTAGAATCTGTGCAGATGCCAGAAATTGCGGGCGCGCACACAATCTGGCCCACGGAGGGATCTCCGCTGGAGTGAGCCGGCCTAGGCAAGGTAAACCTCACCGACCCCTGTCCTAATCTGTTGGAAGGAAGCGATAGGGCTAGGTACTTTCTTTGATTTTGGACATTGTTTGGAGAAAGTGAGGCATTGGGAGAGGGTGGCTAATGAATAAACTGCACATAGCTAGGGATCTGCAGGGAGCCAGCCAGTCGGGCAAACCACACAGGTTAGCTATCTATAAATCAGGTGGTTGTGGGCAGAGAAGAAGAGTTTGGATTTGATATCCCGCTTTATCACTACCCGAAGGAGTCTCAAAGCGGCTCACATTCTCCTTTCCCTTCCTCCCCCACAACAAACACTCTGTGAGGTGAGTGGGGCTGAGAGACTTCAGAGAAGTGTGACTAGCCCAAGGTCACCCAGCAGCTGCATGTGGAGGAGAGGAGACGCGAACCCGGTTCACCAGATTACGAGTCTACCGCTCTTAACCACTACACCACACTGGAAGCTCGTGCATGGACTGGCGGCCATGGGGCCGTGCAAACTGAGACTACCTGAGAGAGTCACTTCCCCATTTCTTGAGGGCTTCCAAGTTGCAGATTTAGGTGCTTGCTTGGTATGTATATATCATTTCCCCCCCCCCAAAAAAATTATACCTTTACATTGCCACCACCACCACATGTGATAAAATGTACCTTCTACTTCCTCACATTTCCAGCATTTCTTATCTTCTGATTTATACATTTGCGATAACTTGACTGGTGTTAAGTACCGCCTACACATCATTTTCACGTAATTTTCTTTTATCAGTGTACAGGCTGTAAATTTCAGATAGTTTCTCCATAATTTTTCCCAATCTGACATTTGGATATTACGCCCCACATCTTTAGCCCACTTTATCATTACCCATATTTATATTTAATTTCCCATTCCCACAATAAGTTGTACATTCCCGGTAGTACTTTAATATCACATTCTACTATTTCTCTTTAGAATGTTGAGATTTTGTAAGCAAATCCTTTTTTTCTTATCGTTTTTAAATCATTCATTCATCTGGACGTGTCGTAGCCAGTTTAGAATAGAATCTTCAATCTTCTCACCTACTTCTGTTTTGTATTACTTCCGAATCTCATTTTAAAAGAACCACCTTGCACTTGGCAAGACGCCATCATCCATTCTCACACCACAGGGGACCCATTCAGCTAAAAAACATGGAAGAAGTCATATATGTGTGTGCATTTGTGTGTGTGTGTGCGCGCGCGTGCGCGTGCACACGCATTTGTATTATGAATTGTATACATGGATTGTATATTATTGTATATTACGGATCGTGTATAGCAATACCTTCCAGGTAAAGGGGAAATAAAGCGAGCAGAGAATAGGTTGTCAGCTAATCTATTTGGCAAATGCGTTAAGGGCAAGATTAAGGAGGAGTAAGCGATGCAGCGGAAGTGGGTGGAGCTGGAGATGCAGGAACTGCCCCTCTCCCAACTACCCCATGTAACTGTACCTTAGCCAATGATCTTACTATTGGACTCTCCATGAGGCCACGGAGAAAGATGAGATCCAGGTCTCCGGCTCCCATAGAGTTGGGGAGGTCACTGAGGTTGTCCAAGACCTGCTGCATTGCTGTGTAGAGAAACAACAGGGATGTTATTTATTTTTTTATTGGGGTGGGGACAGATAGCATAACAAAACAGGTGCGATCAGGGCCAGCCCACGACATTCTGGCACCTGAGGCAAGCCACAAAATGTAACCTACCTCCCCACCATAGCCTCCAACATTTCTCCGATGAAAATAGGGACGTCCTATCCCACAAGAGCGGGTGGTGCTGTGGGTTAAACCACAGAGCCTAGGGCTTGCCAATCAGAAGGTCGGCGGTTCAAATCCCCGCGACGGGGTGAGCTCCCGTTGCTCGGTCCCTGCTCCTGCCAACCTAGCAGTTCGAAAGCACATCAAAGTGCAAGTAGATAAATAGGTATCACTCTGGTGGGAAGGTAAATGGCGTTTCCGTGCGCTGCTCTGGTTTGCCAGAAGCGGCTTTGTCATGCTGGCCACATGACCTGGAAGCTGTACGCCAGAGATGAGCGCCACAACCCCAGAGTCGGTCATGACTGGACCTAATGGTCAGGGGTCCCTTTACCTTTACAGAAAAGCAGGCCATTCCGGGATCAAATCAGGGACTGTCCCTGGAAAATAGGGTCCATTTTAAGCTGCTCTGGGGGCCTTTTTATCTTAGACAAATGCCCTAAATAAATAAAGAATCTTGCTTCATTGGAATACAAATGGGAAGGGAAAAAAGCCATTTCCCTTCACAAAATTTAACCAAAGGGGGAGGTATTTGGCACAGCCTAGTCAATAGTGTGCCCTACATTTCCAGGCCCACTAGCTAATTGAGGAGAACGTTTCATTAATGACCGACGCTTTTGTTGATCAATTTACTGACTGGATCACCAATCCTACTTCATTTGCTGTGTTGGGGGGGGGATTCCCCCTCATATCTGCATTCCCTGAGAGGGAAGGAAAAGCCAGACTGCAGCCTCTGTGCCTTTGTCCACATGCGCACACAGAGCGCAAACAAACAAGCAGCATTCGTGGGTCTTGGCAGGCAGCCACAGACATCTGCTTCATCCCCAGATGATAAATTCATTAATACAGGATATAACTGGGGTTCCTCTCTTGCCTGTCAGTCAACAGAGCAGGCAGAGGGGCCTGTGAAGATGCTGCAGGATGACTGATCGCTCTGGGGCGAACCTTTGAGAGGCTGTAGAAAACATTGTGTCAGAAATAGCCACATGCAAACGCCAGGCATTAACTGCTGGGAATTGTGAGGCTCTCCCAGAGTTTGACTGCCGTTCTTCTCGTGTATCCGCCCCCCCCCCCCCGCCCACCATAGTGGCTAATTGTCCCTGTGAGTTATGAGGGGAGAGGGCAGAGACAGCAGATGGAGAGGAAGAAGCAAGCCAGCAGTTCCCTCTCCCCGTGGTTTTGCCTCGGCTGGATTCTCTGCCAGCCATTGACGGGAGATTCGGGATTCTCAACCCTGAGGGGGCAGCTTAGATCGTACGACAGTGGCAACCTCGGTTCTCGAACGAAATCCGTTCTGGAAGCCCGTTCGGCTTCTGAAACGTTCGGAAACCTGTGGGATGTAAACACTAGAGCAGTCAAGTACAACAATGCTAGAAGGGGTTTCAGTCCTCCAGCCACAACTTCCTGGTCACCTGGACTGAAACAACTTTCTCTTGCAGCTAGATGTGGGAGTGGCTTTACCTGGGCAGGTTGGAACAAAAGGCACAGGTCATGTAGCCATTCTCTCTCTTCTCTCTCTTGCCTCTCGCCTGGATTATCAGGAAGGATGCTCAGTTGGCTTCCAGCCAACTGGGGCCTAATGGACTTCTCTCCCACATAGAGAGATTCCAATTGTATATATCTTTACTATGCATAAGCCTGCCTTCTTTTGGGAATCTTACTGTCTCTGCAACTGAATGTACGTGAGTAAACCTTTTATCTTTTTATAGAAGATGTGTGCTGTGTCTTATTTGAAGAGGGACAAAGGGGAAATATATAGTGACAAACCAGGAAACTAGATTAAGTTGATTCTAGCGAATCAAAGCAACTTCCACTGTGTGTATTTTAAAAGGGAATGTTACTCTGCTAGTTGAACTTGCAAGCGCAAGTTAGGATGAGATATATTAAATTATAAATCATCATCCATGTTCCCAAACATTCCCACAAAACCGAGGCGTGGCTTCCTACCGGTTGCAAGAGCTTCTTGCACTCCCATGTTCGGGTTCCGAAAAACATTCGAAAATGGAAGCATTTACTTCCGGGTTTTCGGCGTTTGGGAGCCAAAACTTTTGGGAAGCATTTGTGAAGAAATTTAGCAGCCACCAGTAAGCAGCACTTAGTGACAAAAGAAGAGCCATAGGTACATATTAACCATGTTCAGTCATGGAAGTGTGGGGAGATGCCGGGGATGAGGGGCTGGGGTCAACCCAGTTTCAAAAGGGAAGTGTAGATAGGCATGCATGAGCACACCCTAACCAGGGGGTTGGACCCCTATTGTCCATGTTAGCTCTGAGATTAGAAGCTGTTCAGCCAAAGAGTATTGCTTAGAGCATGGTGCTGATGACGCCAAGGTTGCAGGTTCGGTCCCTGTAAGGCAGTGTTCCCCAACCTTGGGCCTCCAGGTGTTTTTGGACTACAACTCCCATCTTCCCTCGCTAGCAAGACCAGTGGTCAGGGATGATGGGAATTGTAGTCCAAAAATAGCTGGAGGCCCAAGGTTGGGGAACACTGCTGTAAGGGACAGCTGCATATTCCTGCATTGCAGGGGGTTGGATGAGATCAGTGGTCCCCAACCTTTTTTTGGCCATGCCCCACCTAAGCATCTCTAAATCCCTGATGCATCCCCCCCCCCAGTGACATATAATTCTCAAAAAGTCTAAAAGGCCAGTAAAGGTAAAGGTAAAGGGACCCCTGACCACTAGGTCCAGTCGTGACCGACTCTGGGGTTGCGGCGCTCATCTCGCATTACTGGCCGAGGGAGCCGACGTACAGCTTCCAGGTCATGTGGCCAGCATGACTAAGCCACTTCTGGCGAACCAGAGCAGCGCACGGAAACGCCGTTTACCTTCCCGCTGCAGCGGTACCTATTTATCCACTTGCACTTTGAAGTGCTTTCGAACAGCTAGGTTGGCAGGAGCAGGGACTGAGCAACGGGAGCTCACCCCGTCGCAGGGATTCGAACCGCCGACCTTCTGATCGGCAAGCCCTAGGCTTTGTGGTTTAACCCACAGAGCCACCCGTGTCCCATTGGCTTGGTCTAAACACGCTTCCAAATTGCCCCCCTTAAAAATCAAATCCCCCCCCCCGTGGGGCATGTGCCCCACATTGGGAACCACGGGACTAGATGAGCCTCAGGATCATTTCCAGCTCTATGAATGCAAAGAAACAAGGGGGAAGCGGACTTTTATTTCAGTTTAACCAAAACTGGCATGATGGCATCTTTCACTCCGCAAATGCCACTCAGAGCAACCACGAAGCTTCCAGGTTATGCAGAACTCTTTCCTTGCACAAAGCCTGGGTGCAGAAGCTGACATAGAATCATAGAATTGTAGAGTTGGAAGGGACGCTTTGATCCAGAGTAGATTCCAATGTATAGTTAGCAGAGTAAGAACTTAAACACGTTGCACGATTCCCAAAAAGTAGACCAGAGGCAATTGTATTTCACCCAGCAAAGCTTTACTGCTACTGAAGGCATAAGAGCATAATGGTCACAAATCCAATACAGTCGTACCTCTGGATACGATTGCTTCAGGTTGCGTTCGTCACGGGATATGAACATGCTGAACCTGGAAGTAACCCGTTCCAGTACTTCTGGGTTCGGCATGTTCATATCCCGTGACAAATGGGTTACTTCCGGGTTCGGCAATTCACGCATGCGCAGACGTGCAAAATGACATCATGCACATGCGCAGAAGCGCCAAATCGTGCAGCGAGCATGCGCAGATACGGCACTTCATGTTACGGCCTTTTCATGTTGCAAACGGGTCTCGGGAACGGATCCCGTTCGCAACCAGAGGTACCACTGTATATTCAGGATTGGCACCGTCCATAAGAAATCCAGTTGCAGCAGGCTTATCTTAAACTTCCAATAACCTATAAGAAGTCTCTAAAGTAAACCTTAACACTAAGCATACAGAACACCACACCAGAAGGAAGAGAGAAAGAGAAAGTGAAACCCAGACTCCTTCTGGACTTACTATTATAGTCAGCAGGACCTTGACAGAAAGAGATAACAGAACCAGTTTTAACCAGCCGTACTCAGCTTCTCTGAAGGAATAACCCAAACTTCACAAACCTTCTGTTTGCTTATTTCACCCAGAGAAGATTCCAGAACCTTCCTGAATTAAGTAGAATAGGAAAGATAGCTACACATCAGATCAACACTTTCTGTACTAAGAAATGCAAACTGACAGGAAAATGCATTTTGTCCCATACAAGGATCGAACCTGCAACCTTGCCGCTATCAGCACCACGCTCTAACCAACTGAGCTAGCCAGGTCATCTTTGCTATAGCGGAATGTGTGGCTTGGCTTTACACCTCTCTCTTTCTGTCTTTCAACTGGCTGCTGTTGCTTTCACCCCTGGGTAGACGGAAAGCAGCTTCCACAGAATTAACCCTACTAAATATTTCACACACATCTAGGACGGAGCCTTAATCTGGGACACCAGGGAAGTGGGCAACATCATCATCCCCACAGTCCCTTGCCTTGGGGACAGCTGTCTCCTACCTCCTCTATGAAGCTCCGATTTCAGAGAGGAAACGAAAAACTCTCTTCCGAAAAGAGGTCACTCACTGGGCTGCCATTCACAGCTGCCTTCTGCAAAGATGCTGAGGGCACTTCTTCCTGCTGCTGTGGCAACCGTCTCAGGGTACCACAGCGCTGTTAAGATTGCTCTCAGCTCAGTTTTGCAGAACCAAAGGCAAGGAGAGGCAGTTCTTCCCCACCTCTTTTCTAACAGTCTCAAATGAGGCAATAATAATAATAATAATAATAAGCCAGACAATAAGATGCAAAATATATACGGTAAACTCTGTGTGTGCGTGTGCATTTGTGCCTGCTTACGAGAGCAAGTAACACTTGTCAAGGAGGTTGGCTTTGTGAATTGTGTCCTCACTTGTACTGCCAGCAAATCTGGACTGGACTCTGATGGGGCAAGAAGTAGAACTGGCAGATTAATTGATTTGGACCAGCAGCTACTGCCCTTTAAATGTGATATAAATGTGCTTTGCTGCCATGAACCCTCACTACTACTACTATGCATTAAATTGCCTGAAATTGTTAGCTGTGAAAATAGGTGGCTATTTTGAAGTGTTTTCCAATATTCTTAAATGGTTAAAAACATTGTGTGTTTGTGTTGAATCCTATTGTTTTGCTGTTCTGTTGTCTTCCGCCTTGGGCTCCTTTCGGAGGAAGAATAGGATACAGAGAGAGAGAGAGAGAGAGAGAGAGAGAGGTACCCTGGATCTTGAACAACTTGGCTCCCGAACAACTTGGCTCCTGAACCATCGAAATCTGGAAGTGACTGTTCCAGTTTTGGAAGAATTTTTGGAAGCTGAACATCCGAAGCTTTGGTTTACGAACGTTTTGGAAATCGAACAGACTTCTGGAATGGATTCCGTTCAAGAACCAAGGTACACCTGTATATATATTCAATCATTTTCACTGAAGCATGACAATTATTTGCATCACTGTACTTGTTGGGACTTTGGAAAGAGGCCAAGATGCTTGGGGGGTGGGTCATGTCTGTTCATTCCCCCCTTGGCTCCCTCATGAGCTCCACCTAATGCAGGGGGTTTTTTTGCACAGGAAGCCATCAGTTTTCAAATCTCTTTAAGACGCTCCCTGATTTTCCCCTACTCCTCCCCTTCCCCGGCGCCTGCTCTATTACATCCTCGTTTCTGTGGCAACTGGGGGGAAGAGATTTGCATCCAAGGTTACGCTAAAACTAGGGATGGGTGAAAGAGAGATTTAAAGAGAGAAGCAGAGACAGAGAGAGACAGAGAGACAGACAGAGGGAGCACAACTCTGGCTGCAGCCCCAAACCCAAATCCCACCAGCACATCAAGTCTCTCAGAATGGGAGAAGTCACAAACAGGAATGGGCAAATAAACCCAATTTCTCATTTGTCCAATACTGAGTTCAGTTCTCCGCATGTCCATGTCAGTTTTGCAATGTGTTACTTAAAAATAAAAGTGCCCTCAAGACAATTCATCAGCATTCTAGTGCGAAGTTCTCCAAATATACTTTTTTAAAAAAATATGCAATTTCTTGCAAAGCAATTTCCCCTAATATAAGGTAAGGGAAAAGGTAAAGGACCTCTGGACAGTTAAGTCCAGTCAAAGGCGACTATGGGGTTGCGGCGCTCATCTCGCTCTCAGGCCAAGGGAGCTGGCATTTGTCCGCAGACAGCTTTCCAGGTCATGTGGCCAGCATGGCTAAACAGCTTCTGGCGCACGGGACACCGTGATGGAAACCAGAGCACACAGAAATGCCGTTTACCTTCCCGTCACAGCGGTACCTATTTATCTACAGGCACTGGTGTGCTTTCGAACTGCTAGGTTGGCAGGAGCTGGGACAGAGCAACAGGAGCTCACCCCATTGTGTGGATTCGAACCACTGACCTTCTGATCAGCAAACCCAAGAGGCTCAGGGGTTTAGACCTCAGCGCCACCCACGTTCCCCAATAGAAAACATTCTTGTACCCCTATTATATGCACACAGAGCCCCACTTTACGCTAGCAGATGGGTTTTTGTACTTAGCTAGAGAAAAGGAAAGGAGAGGGGAAATAGGGGCTGCCCAATATCCAGAGTAATAGGGGCTGTGGGTATGTATATGAAGGCTGTTTGGAAATCTAGCCTGCAAACTTCATGCACAGTTGTGGTAGCTCTCAGCTCAGGGCAAGACGTGACACTTTCACTGCCATGTGTGGTTAACCGGCTTATGCAGAGCTGCGAGGATTACAGGCTGCGCTCCCTGTGTAATCGGAAGATTCAGAGAGGAGATATAATTGGACAGGCAAGAGCTTAGAAATCGAGACAAGAGCTAGCAGGTAGATGCTGAGGATGAGTGCAGAGACTTAAAACCAAATGGCTCCTGCGGTCCATGAGATGTGCACCCTGGGAGCAGGGGCATACAAGGGGGCGGTGTGCCCCGGGCGCAATCCCTAAGGGGGGCTACAAAAAGGCACGCCCCGCCACCCCCATGTGCGGCGGCTCATCACTGCACCTCCGGCGCACTCGTGTCCCCAAAGCTGCATGAAAGATCCTCTTTCTCCTCCATCTGTAGCTTGTCGCTCTCCGATTTGTGCCTCAGACGATCCCACCTCTCCATACTTTTCGCTCCTTCCTTCCCCCAGGAAGCAGGCCTTGCGCACTGACGAGAGGTGGGGAGGAGGCAAATCCAATTGCAACGAGAAGGCAAGCTCTGAAGTGCCGTGACGAGGAGAGCTTGTCTTTTTTTTTTCAAATAATATTTATTGGTTTTATACACATAAACATAAACAATACCACACTCACACACAAACAAAACAAAACAAAAATAAACAATACTACACTTAAAAAATCTATAAAACGTCTTTAGCCCAGTCTATCATTGCAGATTTCACAAATTCATCTTGTGTATGCCATTCCAGCAGCAAGTTGTACATTCTAGGTGAGGAGAGCTTGTCGGTCCCAGGAGGATCAGCGTGCCGTTGATGGCACCCCCGGAAGGGTCGGCACACCCCCGTAGGCAAATCACCCCACCTCTTGGGCGGACCGCCCCACCCCGCCCCGCCCCGTCCCCAGGTGCACATCATGTTTGCCGCTCCAGGTGCATGAGCAGCTTCCTCCGCCACTGCCTGGGAGCAACCAGAGCATCACGTGAAGAAATGTGGAGAGGCCATCACTGAGTCCCATTTCACCAAGGCCAAGGTCTAGGGCAGAGGCAGGTTTAGGCCAGTGCAAACGGTTCCCCTGCACTGGGCACTGGGCCTAGGGGGCGCCACAGGGCATCACAGTGATGACTTGAGCAGAACGAATGGCGAGAGAGCACTGAATTTTGGCCTCGCAGAGGACAACCACTGAATTATTTTTTTAAAAAAATATTTTTATTAAAGATTTTATTGGTTTACAAAAGTACGCGCCTCATCTCTTTTCTCAGGTTGTACAGTCTTTCATACAAATCAGTTACATTTGGTGTGAGACATTAGTGGGGTTTTGTTTTGTTTTTCCCCCCATCTCAGCATGCATTGTTTTAGTTTTAGTTTTTTGTTAGGAAGAAAAGAGAGGGGAAAGAGGGGGGGATGGGGTGGGGTCAGGTGGCAATGCTTCTATTCTTCTACTTAGTGCATGTGTAGGGTTTTGTGTCAGCGTCACTTGTGTGGGTTCTGTTACTATTGGCTTGTTGTATTTCCTTGGTGGTGAGAGAAGTTAGTCGTGGCTTAGGATGTGGTTGGTTGCCTTTGGTTGGCTGTAGTGAGATTTGTTTTGTGTGTTTGTGTGTGTTTGGATCAGGTTAGCCAGATCGATCTATATGCTGTCAGGGGATTCTTGTCATTGTCTTGTTGGGCTGTGTATGTGATCAAGGGGAAACAACGTGGGTGGTGCTGTGGGTTAAACCACAGAGCCTAGGGCTTGCCGATCAGAAGATTGGCAATTCGAATCCCCCGACGGGGTGAGCTCCCATTGCTCAGTCCCAGCTCCTGCCCACCTAGCAGTTCGAAAGCATGTCAAAGTGCAAGTAGATAAATAGGTACCACTCCGGCGGGAAAGTAAACGGCGTTTCCGTGCGCTGCTCTGGTTCACCGAAAGTGACTTGTCATGCTGGCCACATGACCCGGAAGCTGTACGCCAGCTCCCTCGGCCAATAATGCGAGATGAGCGCCGCAACCCTAGAGTCGGTCACGACTAGACCTAATGGTCAGGGGTCCCTTTACCTAATACCAGGGTGAAGGCATCTTCTTCTCTTTGTCCCCAAGTCAGTTTCAGTTTATTGGTTAGTTTTTCTAATAAGGCTGCTTCCCATACTATTGATACCATTGATCCATGCTTACTCCTGACAGGTCTCTCCAGTGTCTGGCTATGATGTTTCTGACTGCTGAGAGTAGGTGGGTTATGAGCTCTTTTTGATGTGAGTGGGCATTATTGTCTTGGAAGATGTTTAGTAGGGCCAGTTCTGGGGTGACTTCTAATACTTGCTTAGTTATTTTGCATATTTCTTGTGGACACCCCTGAAATTTGAAAGAACAAAGGCCCCCTCCGTCGAGGGACAAACCACGTTATGATGTACAGCTGCGTTCGAAGTTATTCAACCCCCATCGCAAACCACGTTTGTTATCAAAATTCACAGACCTTTGGCTGTTTCCAAATCAAACAAAAGCAACTGAAGAAGCCCAACAGCATTTCTGAAACAAAGACCGCATGGAACAAACTGGTGTGTAGATGCAGCTGCAGTTTCTCTCAAAATGTGCACCTTTTTGAGTCAAGATGAGCGTCGCAGGGGCGTAGCAAGGGGGGCTGGGGGGCGGGCTGCCCTGGATTCCACCCCAGAGGGGGGTGACACTTTAAAAAAAAATATTTTTAAAAAAAATTTTTAACTTCATTGAAAAAAAGAGATAATAGACACACACACAACCCCACACACCTCACAAAGTGGCACCATCAGAGGGGGGTGACACTTTTTATTTTTATTTATTTTTTTACATTTTTTAAATTAGTTTTCATTTATTTTTTATTTTAACTTTATTGAAAAAAAAGAGATAATACACACACACACACACAAAACCCCCACACCTCGCAAAGTGGCACCATCAGAGGGGGGTGACACTTTTGAATTTTTTGAATTTTTTAAAAATTAAAGTGGTGGGGGGTGACAAAAAAAATTCCTCCCTGGGTACCACCTGGGCTTGCTACGCCTCTGGAGCGTCGGAATATTTGGAATGGTGAAAATCCCAAAAGTTATTGACAAGAAGTCTGTGCCAAATACACAGAGCCCTGACTATCAAGTACTTCCAAAACGATGTTAAAATCTTGTCCTCAGCACCAAGAAAACAAAGCACAAAAGATAGTTTATGAGAAACTCGTAGGAATGACAACAGACGCTGAGAGCCGCGCTTAGACTAAACACCTCAAAGAAGCTGGAGGGAAATTAAGACACTCAGCACTGTTCCCTCAGCTCCTGATTATATTTCCCAGCAACAATAAGAACTTTTGATGCAAAACACCGCGGAAAAGGAAGGCCACACAAATCCTGATACAAAAAGCAGAATGAGTCAGAATCATGTTACGCCATGGGAAAGTGCACTTGGCTCCGCGGCAACAAAAGCGAGGGCAAAGGAAAGCAAATACCTGCACAGGACCTCATTTCGATGTCTACTACCTTCTCCCCCCCCCCCCACTGCATCACCAGGGCTGGGTGATATATGGTTTTCAACATCACAATGTATCACCAGCCAAATATCGTAATATACTGATATATCACAATGTCTGGAATAAGGATGGAGCTATCACGGTTTCTCCCACATGGCGATTTTTGCAAAGCAAACACACATCATGATTGGTGATATATATATATCGCCAGGTCAAAAATTATGAAACCAGTATTATGACATGGACTTTAAAACAGTTTTGGACGGTATATTGCCCAGTCCTAGTGCCTAGATATAGACTCCTTGGCTTCAACATCAGCCCCAAAAAACAATAATGTAGTCTTCCACCTCACATTGCTCCGTTTACCATCTAGTCCGGGTGCAGGGAGCCTGTGGCCCTCCAGATATGGCTGAACTACAACTCCCATCATCCCTGGCCATTGGTCATGCTTTCTGGGGCTGCTGGGAGCTGGAGTCCAGCAACAACTCGAGGGCTTCCCCACACCTGATCTGATGAAGAGCTCTGGAGAACGCAACAGCTTTCCCACTATTTTGTGATATTTTGGTTGGCCTACTTGAAGGTGCCATCCTACCATGGATTTTAGAATTTTCTTATATACCTTTACATATATGCATGTTCATTTTTTTTGTTTTCTATAGCTGCTTTTGCGAGCTCCCCCCCCCCCCACCTCTATCATCAAGGAAACTTTTCCCACCTGGATTCGTCTGCCAAGGTGTGCTCACAAGCAAGTGTTTATTCCCAGCCGTAGCCCCGGATACTTGCAGGCACAGTCGTAAAACGGTACGAAGCAAATATTTGGGGAATAACCCACAGTACAGTCATACCTTGGAAGTCGAACGGAATCCATTCCGGAAGTCCGTTCGACTTCCAAAATGTTCGGAAACCAAAGAGCGGAAGCCCCGACGGACGTTCAGCTTCCAAAAACAGTTTGCAAACGGGAACAGTTGCTTCCAGGTTTGCAGCATTCGGGAGCCAAAACATTTGAGATCTAAGCTGTTCGAAAACCAAGGTACGACTGTACAGTGGTACCTCTGGTTACCGCATATTCCTGCGTATAAGACTACTTTTTAACCCAGGAAAATCTTCTCAAAAGTCGGGGGTCGTCTTATACGCCGGGTCGTATTTCTTATACGGCGAGTATATCCCAAACTCTATATTTTAACTGGTAAAGTTGGGGGTTGTCTTATACGCCCAGTCGTCTTATACGCTGGAATATACGGTACGTACTTAATTCGTTCCGTAGGTCCATTCTTAACCTGAAAATGTTCTTAACCTGAAGCACCACTTCAGTTAATGGGACCTCCCGCTGCCGCCGCCCAATTTCTGTTCTCATCCTGAAGCAAAGTTCTTAACCCGAGGTAATATTTCTGGGTTAGCAGAGTCTGTAACCTGAAGCGTATGTAACCTGAAGCGTATGTAACCCGAGGTACCACTGTACTTGGAGTGGAGCAGGTTTGGGGATGCTGAGATGGGAGCAAGTCTTTACCTGTCTCAGAGTCGGTGGAAGCAACAGGCATCTCAGCAGCTGGGGATGTTTGCGCAGTGTCGGAAGTTCAAGCGGCTGACGTTCCTTCTGATGAGTCTTCTTGGCGGTGCTGTGAAGAGAAGAGAAATGGAACAACTGAAAGATGTTCTAAGGCAGGCATGTCCAACTCCCAAGAGACTGCGATCTACTCACAGTATTAAAAAAAACTGTCAGTGATCTAACCTTTTAGGGAGCCAAAGTTCTTGAGCTTTTTTTAGGAAGCCAGAGTTGTTGAGCTTTTTTTTTTTTAGCAGAGAGAAATAACTGGGGGACCACAGCTCAACCTGCTGGACATGCCTGGTCTAGAGCACGAGGAGGGCAGCTTCCAGCTCATCCTGTCTGTGCCTACAACCACAAGATCTGCCAACTGCAGAAATGCACCTAGAATTAAAGAACAGGGAACTCCGAACATGTTTTGAATCTAGGGCCAGAACGGAGCTGAGCTTACAAAACCCGCTCTCATTTCCAGAGAGCTGGGGAGGAGTCAGTCACGGCCACCAAGAGGCGCGTTCAGAGGGTCTACTGTACTGAACCCAGAGACAGCAAACACCTGTCATGGGCTGGTTGGACACAGAGGAATGGTGGGGGGGCACCAGCTGGGGAACCCCCAAGGGAAGGAGGCTCAGAGACTGGAGAGTGTTAGTGGGATGACGATGAGAGGGAGGAGATTGGGAGGAAGAAGTGTCAGAAGATGAAGAGTTGACAGGGCTTAGTGAGCAGGGAAAGTCTGTGGCAGAGAGAAGTCCAGAATCAGCAGCGGACGCAGGAGAGGAGGGAGGCAAGAGGCAGAGATGAGTCAGACTGGCGAAGAAGCTCCCCTCCCACCAAGTCTCTCAGAACCAGAAGAGGTATGAAGAGAGAGGAGCAGAGACAGGCGCAGCAGCGTAGTCTCGGGTTGCTTGGGAAGGACCCAGGGGAGAAGGAGATTTAGGCAGCCGGGGACCTTCTGCTCCCACAACTGCCTCATAGGGGCAAGCCCTACCTTGAGAAGAGCTGCTGTGCTCATTAGGCTTCTCACCCCTGAGCAGGCCTTGTTCCTCGTTCACTTACTCTGTGTGATTTATTGCTGGCTGACTCTCTGACCATGCCCTGGTCTCTGAGCTTTCATTGTTGAGGACCACTTCCCCTTACTGGTAATTGGTCGAGGACCTAATGTCCATAATGGGCAGAGCCAATATCAGTGGTGGGCGGAGCCAGAACTAAAGGCAGGTGGGTCTCTCTGCGCTCTCTGCTTAAGCTTTGGTGTTGAAAAGCTACTCTTTAAGAGCTTTCTAAAAGCATTAAAAAGCAGGCTGGGATTGTTCTGAAACAGCTGGTCTACGCACACTGCCAACAGGACCAGGCCTAGGTTTCAGGGGGCTCTTGGCAAAACACCCCTCCCAGTGGACCCCCTACCTATGTTTTGAAGATCAGCACTCCAGGAAAGGGAGTGAACACTTTCTTCCCTTAACCTTTCTAAGTTCTACAACCATAGGAATCTGCAGCTCCTTAGAAAATAGTCGGCTAAGAAATCTCAACAGAGACAATAATCTAATTGAGAGCTAATTGTTCAAAACACACGGGTGGGGGTTATATGACATAAGTTCATAAGTCTGCCTCCTGCATCTCCCCCTCCCATTTGATTCTGCTTTAGGATGCTATCCTTTTGGGTATACAGTGGTACCTCGACTTACGAAGATAATGCGTTCCGACGCGATTTTCGTAAGTCGAAAACATTCGTAAGTCGAATCCCCATAGGAATGCATTGAGTGAAAAAAATTCGTAAGTCGAAAAAATCCTATTAAGGCGGCCGCAACTTCCTTTCGGAAGTCGAAAAATTCGGTTGTGGCGGCCATTTTTTTTCTTCCAGAAGTCATTCGTAACTCAAAAAATACGTAAGTCGAGTTGCTCGTAAGTCGAGGTACCACTGTATTCCATTTGCGGAGTTGTGACTGCTGCTTGCCAGCCTATGGAGACGCTTCTGACGGAAGCAGTAGACTCAGGATGCTTGGGATAAGGCATTCGACTCCATTGCGGGGGATTTGCCTGCAGCGGCGCTTCTCACTATACTGCTTATCATTTTTGGATTGTTTTCTTTTTTTGCATCTCTTGGCAGTTCTTGGACTGTTCCCTGTGCTTTCCCTGTACAGGATGGGCTTTATTCGTTGCATCCTCTCCCTTCTCGAAACTGGAGCTGAACAGCTCAACAGATGCTCACACTCCAAGCATAAAAATAGTTCTAAGCTAGCTACTAACCATAAGCAGGCGAAGCGGCTTTTCAAACCCCGGGCAGCTTTACCTATTTACAAACTAGGTTGCTACAAGGGGTTGAGCAGCCTGCACCAACATGCTGCCCTCAAGATATCCTTGGATTTCAACTCCCAGCTAGCCAATGGTCAGGGATGATGGGAGTTGTAGTCTGACAGCATACGGAAGGCACCAGAGTGGGGAGGCTGGGGTACAATACCGGTGCTGGATTTGGATCAGGGAGGCCCATGGTTCAACTGAATTGCCTGGGTTCTCTAGGATCAGGTCCAGAAATGAGTGTTGTGGGCTTGGCAATGCTTGCCTCCTAGGAGAGGTGAGCATTAGATGCCCTCCAAGAAAGTCTTCCCTCTTCGATTAAAATATGAACAGCAAAAATCAATTTCCTGACTTACACATCCTTTGAAGTACAACACTGGGGACACTGCCTCTGTGGGGCCCACCCCCCAGAGGGGACCACACACCATCTCTAGGCAAGGGGTAGTCTGGAGGATGGATGGCGGCTAACAGATTGAGGTTGAATCCTGACAAGACAGAAGTACTGTTTTGGGGGGACAGGAGGCGGGCAGGTGTAGAGGACTCCCTGGTCCTGAATGGGGTAGCTGTGCCCTTGAGGGACCAGGTGCGCAGCCTGGGAGTCATTTTGGACTCACAGCTGTCCATGGAGGTGCAAGTCAATTCTGTGTCCAGGGCAGTTGTTTATCAGCTCCATTTGGTACGCAGGCTGAGACCCTACCTGCCCACGGAATGTCTCGTCAGAGTGGTGCATGCTCTAGTTATCTCTCGCTTGGACTATTGCAATGCGCTCTATGTGGGGCCTTTGAAGGTGACCCGGAAACTACAACTAATCCAGAATGCGGCAGCTAGACTGGTGACTGGGAGCGGCCGCCGGGACCACATAACACCGGTCTTGAAAGACCTACATTGGCTCCCAGTACGTTTCCGGGCACAATTCAAAGTGTTGGTGCTGACCTTTAAAGCCCTAAATGGCCTCGGTCCGGTATACCTGAAGGAGCATCTCCACCCCCATCGCTTTGCCCAGACACTGAGGTCCAGTACCAAGGGCCTTCTGGTGGTTCCCTCATTGCGAGAAGCCAAGTTACAGGGAACCAGGCAGAGGGCCTTCTCGGTAGTGGCACATGTTAACCACTGCATCGCCCTTTGCCAGCTCGCCATCCTGTAACTGTTAGCAGAACATAATAAACTGGGGAGCAGGTACTACTCTTTCAGATTTACCGTATATCTGGAAAGGGGAACCTGTAGCCCTCCTGCTGTCATTGCAGTCCAACTCCCATCAGCCCCAGTCAGCACAGCCAATGGTCAGGGATGATGAAGGTTGTAGTACAACATCTGAACATCTCAATTTGTATTACATGTGATCAACATAGTTGCTGGTATTTGGGGGCTATGGGGGCTGCAATGATTAGCTTCTCCTGAGCTTCAGGTTTTACTTCTACACCTTCCGGGGTTTTAGCAAAAAGAAGCCACACAACTTGCAGGCTTCTCTTTCCAAGCAAGCCACTTAAAAAATAAATAAAAACACAAGCCAAGGAAATTGCCCTGGCCAGTGACCCCTAAGACATTCCATTATTAATGCAGCCCTCCCTGACACCTCAAGAGAGAAATCTCAACCTGGTCTTCTGGCAACAGAGGGAAATAATCCATCACACAGCCAACATGCTCACAAGTAGTGGCTCCATCAATAACCGAGGGATCAATAGTACTCTGGGGACGGAGGAGTCACATCCCTTTTGCTAATGGACTCATAGATGTTTGGTGGGGCCCGAAGGCAGACCCGGATCCAGAATCTGGGAGGGAGGGAGTCAAGCGTGGTCTCCTCAGCAGGAAGGACCCGGCTAAGCTGGAAGAGGTTGGATGTGCAAAATGAGAATTCTCTCCGGCTGCATCTTATCTGATTGGGATACTCTGTGCAAAGTGGAAATGGTGAGCTGCTTTCAGGAGCCCCACTCGTTATGGAGCTTCTCCATATTGTAGAGTTGGAAGGGACCACAAGAGTCATCTAGTCCAACCCCCTGCCATGCAGGAAGGTTTTGCCCAACGTGGGACTCAAACCCACAACCCTGAGATTCAGAGTCTCATACTCTACCGACTGAGCTCTGGCAAATGCCCCCCTTCCAGAGATGGCCCTGACTTCAAGAGAGAGCAGAATCTGGCTGAAGGAAGAGAATGAGGTTTGCAGAATTCCCAGCTTCTCTCTTGCTGTATCAGCTTGCATCCCTTTCCAAAGAGGCTAGGTGTCAGGGACCGTGCTGAGGAGGGCTGCACTGAGGAAGAATGGTGGGAGCCTGCCCCTGCCCCTGCTCCGGATCCTGAATCTTCCCGGGAGCAGGAGGAGAGACAGTATAGATTTGGAACAGTGGTTTGCAGAGGGGCATAGTTCAGAAGGCAGAAGCTGGGAAATACTGGATGGGGAGCAGCTAGGAGAAGGAACACTGGGAGAGAGAGGGTTAACAGATTCACAGTCTCTGGAGAGTATCCACCCGCCTTCCCCAAAGCTCAGAAAGTGGCAGAACAGAAAGCGCAGAGGGTACAAACTCAGATTACAAGACATAGGAGTGACGTAGATTAATAGGGACAGAAGGAGATGGGGTCCTTAACTGGGAGCACTGCCATTTCTAGGAGATGTGGTCTTTGTTCTCTCTCTGTGATTATTAAAGTTTCTAACTGGTAAGAAGAGTCCTTTTCTTTTGTTCTGCTTATCTACTGCCAGGGGGCGGGGGAGGAAGCTGATTCCCTAAAACCTGACACAAGGGGATTTCAGGGCAGCCTAGTGCGGGGTCCGTCACGGAGTGAGAGAGCCCCAGCAATGAAAATAAGCTGACAGCTCAGTTGGAAGAACATGAGACTCTTAATCTCAGGGTCATGGGTTCGAGTCCCACATTGGGCAAACGCATTCCTGCATTGCAGGGGGCTGGACTGGATGATCCTTGGGGTCCCTTCCAACTCTTCAAGTCCGTGATTCTATGTTGACGGCTCCCAGGCCCAAGAAATGCGTGGAATCAAAGAAAACGTTCCATTTCAATGCCTATCTCCTAAAAATAAAGAGGTTCGGGGGATCAAGTAATCTGCCCACTATTCCCAGGTGTCTGCAATGTGATCTGTAGTTACTTGGGATCCCTCTGCACATGCCCAGAGGCACTTATATCACCTCCTTACTCACAGCTTCCTAGGTTAGCAGATTCCAAGGAAGGACCCTGATGAACATTTCCTGAATACTACCCTCAGCCACTTAAATTAGGGATATCGAAACCCACAAGGAGGAATTTTGTCTTTCGATCTAGTGGGGGTGGGAAGCACAATGGATTTCTTTTGGAAACCCTGTTTGATCTTTAGCCTTGAACTATCAGAGGATTGCTTCCATCACAGCCGGGCCTCAGATATAATCACACATGCATATTCTGTCTCCAGTTACGCTGCATCATGGATCTGTAGTCTAAAGACCGCGTAAATATCTTGAGCAGGTATTTTTCCATCCTTGATGCCTGAACTAAGTAGCTAAAAAGGTTACAACATTTTGCAAATGTTCTGTAAGCATTTTAAAGATGCCAGTTTTATAAAATCTTAAAATCCCAATGGGGGAAAACTGTAAAGCAAAAGCATTTTTCTGGAAGCAGAGGCAGCCAGGAAACTACTAGAACACTTTTTCTGCACTGATTTGATGATCTGGGCTACACATAAATACAGCCGTACCTTTGTTCTCGAGCGTAATCCATTCCGGAAGTCCGTTCAACTTCCAAAAACATTCAAAAACCCAAGGCACGGCTTCTGATTGGCTGCAGGAATTTCCTGCACTCAATTGGAAGCCGCAGAAGCCACGTTGGATGTTTGGCTTCCGAAAAACGTTCGCAAACCGGAACACTCACTTCCGGGTTTGTGGCGTTCGGGAACAAAAATATCTGAATACCAAGGAAGAAGAAAAAGAGGAGTTTGGATTTGATATTCCGCTTTATCACTACCCGACTCCCGAAGGAGTCTCAAAGCGGCTAACATTCTCCTTTCCCTTCCTCCCCCACAACAAACACTCTGTGAGGTGAGTGGGGCTGAGACTACAGAGAAGTGTGACTAGCCCAACGTCACCCAGCAGCTGCATGTGGAGGAGGGGAGACGCGAACCCGGTTCACCAGATTATGAGTCCACTGCTCTTAACCACTACACCACACGTTCGAGAACCAAGGTACGACGGTGCCTGCAATAGAATGTTTTAATCAGTCTGGAGCTGGAAATGAAGGTCAACTTCTAAAATTCTTGCAAGCGTATAAATAAAATCAATTGGCTATTTACAATCAGTGGCAAAGGCATCCCTGGAGGAAGGGATAGAAAGAAATAGGTTGGCTGCAGGAAGTTCCTTTGTCAAGTAGGCTATGTGACAGGCACACACAGAATCGAAAGGTTTCTACATACAGTAAACATCAGCTCCCACCATCTTTCCATCTTCTAGCCAGCCGAGCAAGAAACATTCTTTATGGCAGGTCAAAGGTGCATTCTGCTAGCCAGGCAAAAGCACCCAAAGAGGGTGTGGAGCAACGCTGGGGGAAATATAGCCTGGGGTATTTCCCAAGGGCCAGACAGAGAGACCTGGGGGCCACATTCAGCTTCCAGGACCAAAGATTGCCCATCTCTGGTCTAACAAGAGATGGAATTTATTGTTGGGATGAGAGCATGGAGAGAGAGCCAGCGGGTTGCTGAGCTGGCAAGGAGGCTAGCTGGAAATCAGGGTAGCGAAAGACAGTGTGAGAGGCAGGGACCTCAGCACATTATACCTGAAGGAGCGCATACACTACGGAGCGGCGCCCCGCCCCCAGAGGGTGCCGCTTGGGTTGCCGCCCCCGGCAGCCAAGCGGCTCAGTACGCCGCTGTCTGACGCCATGTGCCAGCCACAAAGCAGAGTTCGTGAATTGTTATTGTCAAGGAAAGAGAATTAAGACCGATTGTTTGCGTAACTGTGAGCAGCACGCTGGCTCTTACCTGTGCTTAAGGGGCAGGAGGACTGCAAGGAGAACTGGAAAGTGGGTGGGTAGGGTGGAGGTTGGTTCCTTAGGGCAAATGGGGCGCTGCCCCCACCACCCTCAGTCTGCTCTCAGCCAGTTCCCACCTGCCTGTCTGCATACTTACAACCAGTCCAGGGTTGGCGAGAGATTTGTTGCAGCCTGCGACATTTTATTTTAGAATCAATGGAGATTGAGTACTTGTTTATTCCACATAGTCCAAACACCATCGAGATCTTGCGTATTTTTAGTCCGTGAAACGTGCTTCTTGAGAAACTGGTTCCGTTCCAGATACCACAAATTGATTCTGCTTTACCCCACAATGTGTCCGTTTGAAAACAGATGAAGGAGGTCTCTGAATTTTGTGTAGGGTGTGTGTGTGTGTCCATGATGTAGTGGCTGGGTGTGTACCAAGATCACAATCACCGCCAGGGGGAATTTGATTTAAATCAAATCGATTTAAATCAACAATTTAAATCACTAGTCAGTAAGACTTGATTTAAATCATATTTTTTACAGGGAGACTCACTCTTTCTGGTATAATCTTAATATTTACAACCTGATGAAGGTTTCATTTTTGGACTAATAAATTTTCAGAGTAGTTTTTACAGTTATATCAAAAATTACTGATTTGGTTATACTATTAGAAATACATAGGTTGATAATTATGAAATTATTGCGAGGTTTAATAAGTTAACTGTTTTAACTTTTCTGCTGTACTTTATTGGAAGGAGAAAAATAATCATTTCCTTCATAACAATTTAAAGAATTTATTTAACTAAAACAATAACATTATAGTGTATGTATCCATGTTTGTTAACTGTTGTGGTTAAACAATTTTTAAAAAAAAACTTAGACTGAGTTTTAGCACACATGAAAAACTTAAAACAAATCCTTATTTCCTGATGAATAGCCTTTGGACTATAAAGTAACTTAAATGGAAAACTATCTTTAGAAAGATTTTTCCTCCAAAAGCATTTTATTTTTTAAAAAATCTGATTTTTTTTTAAAATCCGATTTAAATTTTAAAATCTGATTTATTTTTTGATTTAAAAAAAATCATTGGTTTTTATCCACCCTGATCACCGCTTCCTCCTCTTCCGTTCACCTGGGGCATGAGCAGGGATGAAAAGGCATGGATAACCTCATCTACTGGTAAGAGCAGCTTTTCAAGCACATGTCAAGGAACCATAGAATCCCCCATAGGGACCCTCAAAGTCATCAAGTCCAACCCTTGGCAATGCAGGAATTTCAAACTTAAGCATCCATGACAGATGGTCATCCAACCTCTGCTATAAAAAACGAACCAGTGAAGGAGACCCCACGTTTTTGAGGGAGCCCGTTCCACTGTCCAACAGCTTCCACCACAAGACAGAGAAGCCAGTAGGAGAACACTTCAATCTCCCAGGACATTCTATACAAGATCTCAAAGTAGCTGTCTTATTGCAAAGGAATTTCAGAAATAGACTGGAAAGAGAAGTTGCTGAATTGCAACTCATTACCAAACTTAAAACCATGGAGAGACCTGGTCTGGATAGAGACATTGGATTCTTATCTCATTATACATGACAAAGCTATTTTCAACCTTCTCACCCCTTGCTTTTTCCTGTAAGACTGTCGTTAACAGTAGTCAACAGGTTTACCACAGCTATCAGCCTGTCACCCATTCCCACCACCCCTCTGAGTAATACCCTTCCCACCCTCTCACTATATCTAAGGGTCTGGTGACTTTTGTTTCAGGGTATCTGAAGAAGTGTACATGCACACGAAAGCTCCCTGCGACGGGGTGAGCTCCCGTTGCTCAGTCCCAGCTCCTGCCTACCTAGCAGTTCAAAAGCACATCAAAGTGCAAGTAGATCAATAGGAACCGCTCCGGCGGGAAAGTAAACGGCGTTTCCGTGCGCTGCTCTGGTTCGCCAGAAGTGGCTTTGTCATGCTGGCCACATGACCTGGAAGCTGAACGTCTGCTCCCTTGGCCTATAGAGCGAGATGAGCACCGCAACCCCAGAGTCATCCGCGACTGGACCTAATGGTCAGGGGTCCCTTTACCTTTAAGGTGCTACTGGAAGGAATTTTTTTATTTTTTATTTTGTTTTCACCACCAGAAAGTCACCCCAACCCTTGGCGATGGCAGGATCCACTCAATCTAGGCTGGAAGCAGCGCACTGAAGACTAGCATGCACGATTCCGGATTGGGGGGGGGGAGGACATTTTTGTGCTGCAAGCAGGTTAGTGCCTATGCAGCCGTGGTCTCTAGGGGAGCATCAATCTCATGGTAAAACAGCTCTCTCTCTCTCTCTCTCTCTCTCTCTCTGTCTCTCACTCTCACACACACACACACACACACACAGATACAAATCCTTCCTACTCACTCAGCAGCCTGCTCCAGCTTTTTTATTTATTTATTTATTCCTCCCCAGCAGCTGAAAAGGGTTCCAACATCATCCATTCAAAAGCAGAAGCGTTCTGGATTATAGGAGCCTGATTCCACGTGACAAGCTAGGACCTGCCATGGGGTTGAGGGAGGGGAGGGAAAGGGGGGAATCGTCGGCTTGCTGAGCTGCTCTGCGCCGCCAGCCTATCACCACATTCCCCCTTATGTAAGACCCTGCTCCAGTCAGCCGGCTGGAAAGCTCGATGTTTGCGGCTCTTTGTTTTCAAAGAAAACACACAAAAAAAGCCCTCTTTATTGTCAGCGATTTTCGAAACGGGCAGAAGCGGTACCACGGAGAGAGCCATTTTGGGGATGAGCAGAGCACATCTGAAATAAAATTTCATACGCATTTTTTTTTTTTTTAAAGAACCACTGAGCTTGAGTTTCCATTATTTTTCCACTTTTGTTAACACCACACTTAAATGGTTGCTCCCCACCCTCTTTTAGGGCTGCCTTCTAGGGGGGGGCAGCTGCCCCCTCTGCCCCCCCTGGGTACGCCCATGTTTTAAAGCCCTCTTATCCTTGGGAATTCTTAAGAAATCGTTTTATGTGTCAACGTGCAACTCATCCCTCCCCCGCCACAGCCCCCACCCCAGTCCAACCATTCCTATAACTCTAAATCTAGAAACTGCAATTAGAATATAAGCTTTGATTTCCATCAAACTCTAAGGGAGGAGAGTTTGTGCCACCGCTGCCCCTGCCCAGCTCCAACCTTTTTCACATCTAGAATGCAGAAATCAAGGTAAATCACTTTTATGTATTATAGAATCATAGAGTTGTAGAGTTGGAAGGGGCCCCAGGGGTCATCTAGTCCAACCCCCTGCAATCTTTTGCCCAACATGGTGCTCAAACCCACAATGCTGAGATTAAGAGTCCCATGTTTTACCAACTGAGTTATAAAGGTAAAGGTAAAGGGACCCCTGACCATTAGGTCCAGTCGTGACCGACTCTAGGGTTGCGGTGCTCATCTCACATTATTGGCCGAGGGAGCCAGCGTACAGCTTCCGGGTCATGTGGCCAGCATGTCTAAGCTGCTTCTGGCGAACCAGACCTTCCCACCAGAGTGGTACCTATTTATCTACTTGCACTTTGACATGCTTTCGAACTGCTAGGTTGGCAGGAGCAGGGACCGAGCAATGGGAGCTCACCCCGTCGGGGGATTCGAACTGCCAACCTTCTGATCGGCAAGCCCTAGGCTCTGTGGTTTACCCCACAGCGCCACCTGTGTCCCATAACTGAGGTATACACTAAGCTATATAAGCTATTATGAATTAAATACCGGTAATAGTTCCTAAAAACTATTTATTTAAAAACATGGGACGCAGGTGGCGCTGTGGTCTAAACCACTGAGCCTCTTGGGCTTGCCGATCAGAAGATCGGTGGTTCGAATCCCCGCGACAGGGTGCACTCCCGTTGCTCTGTCCCTGCTCCTGCCAACCTAGCAGTTCAAAAGCACGCCAAAGTGCAAGTAGATAAATAGGTACCTCTGTGGCGGGAAGGTAAACGGCGTTTCCGCGTGCTGCTCTGGTTTCGTCAGAAGCAGCTTAGTCATGCTGGCCACATGACCTGGAAAAACTGTCTGTGGACAAACAACGCCAGCTTGCTCAGCCTGTAAAGTGAGATGAGCGCTGCAACCCCAGAATTGTCCACGACTGGATTTAACTGTCACGGGTCCTTTACCTTTCTTTTCTTAAAAACTAAAGACTTTCTGCCCACAAGACAAGCCAAGAGGTGCTTTATTTTCTACCATCTTAGAACCACGACAAATAAAAAATAGACACAAAATCCTGCGGGTGGTTCCTAGTAATGCCGCATTTCGCTAATTAACTTTCTAAAAGTACGCAATGTCTGTGCCTGGACCACAACAGGGGCTAGGACAGGGATCAGCAAACTTTTTCAACAGGGGGCCGGTCCACTGTCCATCAGAGCTTGTGGGGGGCCGGAATATATTTTGGCAGGAAAAATGAACAAATTCCTATACCCCACAAATAACCCAGAGATGCTCTCTACCTAACCTACCTCCCAGGGTTGTTGTGAGGATAAACCAGGGAGGAAAGAACTGCATACGTCACCCTTATTTCTTTAAAATATATGGTGGTGTAGAAATGAAAATAATAATAATAATAATAATAATAATAATAATAATAATAATAAATTTCCTTGGATAAGGTTGGGATTAAAAATTAAAAGGAGCACAATTGAACTCGATAGAACTGTATTCTATAGAACAGTTTCTATGCTGACTCACAAGAATGTTGCATTGGACATAAAGGTAAAGGTAAAGGTACCCCTGACCATTAGCTCCAGTCACGGATGACTCTGGGGTTGCGGCACTCATCTCGCTCTATAGGCCAAGGGAGCCTTTGTCTGCAGACAGCTTCCAGGTCATGTGGCCAGCATGAGTAAGCCACTTCTGGTGAACCAGAGCAGTACACGGAAACGCCGTTTACCTTCCCGCCACATAGGTACCTATTTATCTACTTGCACTTTGAGGTGCTTTTGAACTGCTAGGTTGGCAGGAGCAGGGACCGAGCAACGGGAGCTCACCCCGTCGCGGGGATTCGAACCACCGACCTACTGATCGGCAAGCCCTAGGCTCAGTGGTTTAGACCACAGCGCCACCCACATTGGACATAGAATCATAGTATTATGGAGCTGGAAGGCACCCCAGGGGTCTTCTAGCCCAACCCTCTGCAATGCAGGAATCTCACTAAAGCATCCGTGTCAGATGACATGTTTCTTTATTATAACAATAACATAAAAGGTGGGGAGGGGAGATAAAAAAGGAGCACTCTTAGGAATCATGGCTCTCAAGTGCTACTCCCTTTCCTAAAACGGTTCACTGTTAACCTTCCACATTCTCAAAGACTAGCTAGGGCTTTTTTTAAAAAAAAAACTGAATTTGTTGCCCCTGCCTGGTTTAGAGATGTACAGATTTTCAAGTCCTTTGATTTTCCAGGGTTCACAATTCTAAACCAACAGGCTATGGTGATGTATATACCCTGGGATAGCTCAGCTGGTAGAGCATGAGACTCTTAATCTCAGGGTCGTGGGTTCAAGTCCCATGTAGGGCAAAAGTAGTCCTGCATTGCAGGGGGTTGGACTAGATGACCCTCGTGGTCCCTTTTAACTCTACAAGTCTGTGAAATTTATCCCCTTCCTCACTGCCAGAACAGAATGAGAAGAGGGACCCCACTTTTCAAGCTTCACCCAAAAGCAACAAAATACGTGACTGAGGGATAGGAGAAGGAATCCGAAAAACCAGAGGCTGCAACCATACGAGACTTACTTCTGGGGTAAGGGCAGGTCTACTGGAGCCAGCGTGGCATAGGGGTTAAGAGTGTCGGACTAGGACCTAGGAGGCCAGGGTTCAAATCCCCACTCAGCAGTGAAGCTCGCTCGCTCACGGCCTCCCTCACAGGGTTGTTGTGGGGATTAAATGAGGGGAGAGAGAAGAACCATGCATGCCCCCCTTTGAGCTCCATGGAGAGAAAAAGGATGGGATCAAACTCAATCCATCAATCAATATGACCTGCGGGGCGGGGGGGGGGGGTATAGGGCGGTATACAAATTTAATTAATAATAAAAATAATTAAAGAGAAACCGGATTAAAAGCCTTCAATAGCACCCAGGGCATCACCCTCCTGTTCCGGGGTGGGGAAAGAACAGCAACGCAGAATCTCCACGCGCGAAGCAGCAGCCATCATCAAAAGCAGGAGTGGGGGGCGGGGAGGAGGATGCAATGAAGAGGGAAGGGACCCATTGCAAATATTCAGATCATAAAGGGTTTTTTTTGGGGGGGGGGTGAGGTGAAAGCCGTCCCTGCAACCTAGTGGCAAGAAGCAGGGGGTGGGGTGGTCGGCGAGAGCTTTAAAATGAAGAGGCACGTCTTCGCCATCAAATATGAAGGTCCCTGTTCCATGCAAGAGCGGGGTTTGGGGGTGTTACAATCCGAAGGGGGTGGTGGTCGCGGAATGCAAGCATGACAATGATGGCGTTGGAACTGCCCGGTGTGTTTGTGTGTGTGTGTGTGTTTAGAGGAGGCGTGGGCGGGGGTAGAATGGAGGGGAGGAAGATCAAAGCCTCGGCAGGGGGGCAAAGCCGGCCGCGGAAACTCCCACGTTGTTAGGCGCGCTCTGATTAAACGCGCTCCATGGCGTGTAGGAGGGGGAACGGCGTGAATGAATAGGGGAGGCGAAGAGGGAAAGGAACGCGGCCGCCGCTCACCTGCTTCGGTGCACAGGCGACGAAGACGCCGGAGGAGCAAGCGAGCGAAGCTGGGATGGGATGGGATGGATGGGTGGAGTCGCTGCGCTCCGAATTTCCGCGGCTCTGGATCTGGCGAGGCGAGGCGAGGCTCAGGACTGGCTCGCGTCGCTCCCCGGACCGGCCTCTAGGGGGCAGCGCCTCCTTAAAAGGGCGACGCTCCCGGCAAACGCGATTTCTCTGGGTCCCACCAGCATTTATTTGTGCAAAAAAAAAGGGGGGGGGTTCTCCCACCCAGTGCTTTTTTCCTTTAAAAAATGTTTAGGGTTACTCTCATTTTGACTCAAGAAAATCACAATTTCATAGTTCAAATCGGGGGGGGGGGGAATAAATGCAGTCAATGGACAAAAGGACAAAGATTCACAAAACGTTTAGGGGCAGTGCATTTTTTTCTTTAAAAAAAAGTTTAGGGGTACTCTCATTCTCCTACTCATATTGAAATACTGCCCGTCAATGAGGCCAAACTTAGATTCACAAAATGTTTAGGGGTATGCGTACCCCAACGTCCCCCCAGAAAAAAACACTGTTTAGGGATATGCGTACCCCTCCCCATAAAAAAAAGCACTGAGTACCCCCCCCCCACACACACACACACAAAGAATAATTCACAAAGCGTCTGGACCGACCTAATGCAGCTTAAGGCGGATAGGGCGATTCTGCTGCTTTTACAGGGGGACAGTCCTGAGAAGAACTTTGGAACTCCCTGCCTATTGATATCCTGCCGCCTCTTTAGTTAATTTTAACCTTTTAAAAAATATTTTAGCTTTGTATGTTTTAAAGAGCTGTTCAACAGTGGAATGGGGTCCCTCAGGAGGTTGTGGGACACACACACCCTTCCTTGGAGGTTGGATGGCCATCTGTCATGGATTCTTTAGCTGAGATTCCTGCATTGTGGGGGCTGAGCTAGATGACCCTCAGGGGTCCCTTCCAACTCTACAATTCTAAGATTCTCCGAAAGTAGGGTTGTAAGGTTTTCTCGTTTTTGTTGTTTTACCTTTTGGCAAACTGCTTTGAAGGTTGGTTTGTTTGTTTACGGTCGAGCGGTGTATAGATTTTTATAAAATAATAAATAAATAAATAAATAAGAACTGTCCATCTCCAGTTTGGAGATAGAGCCCCAAGGAGCACCAGTGTGGTGTAGTGGTTAAGAGCGCAAGACTCGTAATCTGGTGAACCAGGTTCGCGTCTCCGCTCCTCCACATGCATCTGCTGGGTGACCTTGGGCTAGTCACACTTCTCTGAAGTCTCTCAGCCTCACCCACCTCACAGAGTGTTTGTTGTGGGGAAGGAAGGGAAAGGAGATTGTTAGCCGCTTTGAGACTCCTTCGGGAAGTGATAAAGCGGGATATCAAATCTAAATCCATCAGAGAGTTAGCAGGTCTCCTGCTCTCAGGATCGGGAGATGGACTGTACATTATAGCATTTGTTTCCAGATTTGCATCCATACATATAAAGTGGAACCTTGGTTCTCGAACTTAATCCGTTCCAGAAGTCCATTTGACTCCCCAAACCGTTCGAAAACCAAGGTGCGGCTTCCGATTGGCTGCAGGAGCTTCCTTCACTCAAGCGGAAGCTGCTTTGGACATTCGGCTTCCGAAAAACGCTTGAAAACCGGAACACTTACTTCCAGGTTTTCAGCATCCAGGAGCCGATTTGTTCATCAACTAATCCGTTTGAGAACCAAGGCTCCACTGTATATATTGTCAGTGGCATTGTCTATGCATACCTGCATCCTCATTTATCCTCATCCTCATTTATCATTGGTGTGTGTGTGTGAGGGCTGTAAAACAGTTAGGGACCCGGGTGGCGCTGTGGGTTAAACCACAGAGCCTAGGGCTTCCGATCAGAAGGTTGGCGGTTCGAATCCCGCGACGGGGTGAGCTCCTGTTGCTTGGTCCCTGCTCCTGCCCACCTAGCAGTTCGAAAGCACGTCAAAGTGCAAGTAGATAAATAGGTACTGCTGCAGCGGGAAGGTAAATGGCGTTTCCGTGCGCTCTGGTTCACCAGAAGTGGCTTTGTCATGCTGACCACATGACCCGGAAGCTGTACGCTGGCTCCCTAGGCCAATAATGCGAGATGAGCGCCGCAACCCCAGAGTCGGTCACGACTGGACCTAATGGTCAGGGGTCCCTTTACCTTTAAGCCACAATTGTGGGGCAAAAGGCCAGGAACCCACTTATCTCAATGAGGAGGGTGCAATCTGACTTTCAGAAGACATCTGAAGGCAGCCCTGTTTAGGGAAGTTTTTAATGTTTGATGTTTAATCATGTTTTGAATATTCCGTTGGGAGCCGCCCAGAGTGGCTGGGGAAACCTGGCCAGATGGGCGGGTTATGAATAAATTATTATTATTATTATTATCTTGCCACATTTTGAAGGAAACAGAGTGATCCAGGTTAGCATCTAAAAAGCCCACCACCATCAAATCCAAAGTCTAAAGCAGACTCATCCACATTCTGATAAGCGTTTTCAATACTTTTCCTAATGATTTCTAGCATGGAATTTGTGTTTGTTTGTTTGTTTGCAGCTGTCAAATACATGGCCGACATTATCATTCTAGTAGGTCAGGGATTTCTTAATCCCGTTATGGAAAATAAGCCCCATTGGATATTATTTCAGATCTAACAATCTGAAAAGGGGGGAAATAAAACAAGCGACAAAATGCAGTTTTCACTTCATTTAAATTCTAATTATCTGCTTGAGCCATAATTAACTGAGGAAGACAGGAAGGGCTCCAGAAAGGACTTCTGTGGGCAACGCAGGTTCGCATCTGTGGAAAAGGAAACTGGACAGAATTGAAAAGAGATCACTTTCCCAACATGTCCACTGTGGTAGTGATGTAGTCCAATGTTTCTTGGCACAGACCTGAAAAATTAAAATAAAAGTCTAGTGAACTATTAATGTTGGCTGCGTACACAATAAACCTGTACAGCACATTCAAAGCATGCTTTCCCTCTCCTCAAGGGTTTCTGGGTCCTGTAGTTTGTTCAGGGTAACTGGGAATTGTAACTCTGAGGGGTGAACTACAGGGCCCAGAATTCTTTGAGGGAAAGGATGTGCTTTGAATGTCTTTTTAAAGACATAGTGCATACGCATACTGTGGTACCTTGGTTCTCAAAAGCCTTGGAACCCAAACACTGCAAACCCAGAAGTAAGTGTTCCGGTTTGCAAACTTTTTTCAAAACACATGCTGTGTTTTGAGTGTTACGCTTCCGTTTTGAGTGCCACACTTCCATTTTTAGCGTTACGCTGAGGTCTATTTTTGCTATTTATTTTGCTTTTTATGCTTTTGCAGCTCTTTTTTTCTGACTGTGTGGAACCCAGTTCAGCTCCGGATTGATTGATTGTGTGACTGCAGTACATTGTTTATTGCTTTCATTTTATGGATCAATGGTATCGTTAGATGGTAAAATTCATGTTGAATTGTTGTTTTAGGGGTTGTTTTTATAATAATAATAATAATAATAATAATAATAATAATCCTATATAATAAAGAGCCTATATAATAAGAGCCTATGTCCCTCCGTAGCTTTCCGTCCGTCAGTGGAATTCGCAAGTGCGCTTGCGCTCCACTGACACACGGATTGGAGAGGAGAGAGAGGAGCCTGAGGTTGGAGCGCAGCGCGAGCGAAGCGCTTGCGCTTCGCGAGCCTCAGAACCTCTCCGCTTCAGCCGCAATGGTGGCCGCTCCCCGCGTGCTGCTGCTTCTCCCCCTCCGTACCTGCAGCAGCGCTGTGGCACCTTGGCGGGGAAGGGAAAAGCGCGGCAACCGGGAGGTGTTTAGCGGCGGAGGGAAAAGCGTTTGGCGTCGGGTCGTTCACGCCGCTGCCGGCCGCACACCTCCAGCGGAGCCTCCCGTTCCTGGAGGCTCCCGCCGCCGCCTTTCTTCAAGAGCCCGTAATCTTTACGGGCTTAATTTACTAGTAATAATAATAATAATTTTATTATTTGTACCCCGCCCATCTGGCCGGGTCCCCCCAGCCACTCTGGGCGGCCTCCAACAGACACCAAAATACATTAAAATATCACAAATTAAAAACTTCCCTAAATAGGGCCGCCTTGAGGTATTTTCTGAATGTCAGATAGTTGTTTATCGCTCTGACCTCTGATGGGAGGGCGTTCCACAGGGCGGGCGCCACTACCGAAAAGGCCCTCTGCCTGGTTCCCTGTAGCTTTGCTTCTTGCAGTGAGGGAACCACCAGAAGGCCCTCAGCGCTGGATCTCAGATCTTTAAAAGTCTGGAACAGATTAAACCATTTTGCATTACTTTCTATGGGAAAGAGGGTCTTGGTTTGGGAACGCTTTGGTTTTGGAACGGACTTCTGGAACAGATTAAGTTTGAGAACCAAGGTACCACTGTACATAGTTATTTAGCTTATGAATTTGTACCTCATTCCCCGCTTCAGTGTAAAAACATTTCATTTTTTTTTAAAGTAAATTTTATTTTCCAGAGATATTTTGACATAAAAAGAATCCAATATTTCCCAACAAATACCTATATTGACTCCCCTCCCCACGCCACCCCCACTCCATGTAAAAAACATTTTCAGGACGACCTTCTGCCATCTACCACCACCTCCAAAAATTAATATCAAAAGCAATATCAAAATATTTTTTTAAAAAAGGCAAGCATTGATTTTTTAAAAATTGGTGGTCAGTGATTATGGGAGCTGTAGATGAGGAACATTCTGCGCTGCACAGCAAAGGTTTTAAAAAAAACCATTTAGCTCCATCTAGTGGGCATTTATGGTGCTGGAGGAGACTCTTGAGAGTCCCATGGACTGCAAGAAGATCAAACCTATCCATTCTTAAAGAAATCAGCCCTGAGTGCTCACTAGAAGGACAGATCCTGAAGTTGAGACTCCAGTACTTTGGCCACCTCATGAGAAGAGAAGACTCCCTAGAAAAGACCCTGATGTTGGGAAAGATGGAGGGCACAAGGAGAAGGGGACGACAGAGGACGAGATGGTTGGACAGTGTTCTCGAAGCTACTAGCATGAGTTTGGCCAAACTGCGAGAGGCAGTGGAGGATAGGTGTGCCTGGCGTGCCTTGGTCCATGGGGTCACGAAGAGTCGGACACAACTGAACGACTGAACAACAACAACAAGTGGGCATTTGTGGGAAGTGGAACTGAAAAGAATGAGATGCATTTGAGCAAATTCGTCTAGAACAGTGATGGCGGAGGTGGGGGCGCCGTTGAGAATGACAAGTGCCGTCGTTGAGTGTGACAAGCACCGCCGTTGTGAATGACAAGCGCCGCCGCTGGCACGGCGTGTCTTTAGTAAATGAGTACACGAAGTCAAAAGTCCTCTGGTGAAACAATAGGTATACATTTTGGTAATACCTAGGTATATATGCATTTTGTTTTTCTAGCGTGATCAAAATTGTTTATTATTTCATAACAGGTAGATAGTTAAGAGCTTAGGCGGCTTCAGCGGCGGGCGCCTGGCACCCCCTAGAATTCGGCACCCGGGTGCCCCGCACTCCTTGCACCCCCCGGTAAAGACGGCCCTGACGCTGCTTCCCACACCAGCCCACCTCCCAGAATCCAACTTACCAGTGCTGTTCATCAGTCAATCTAGGCAATGGTCAGTCCGACATCTAGCCTTCATTGTTTACCTGTGCCCTTGGGGATAGAAGTAAAGTGAATCAGTTCTCGCTTGGGCTGTTGCCTGCACAGAGAACGGCCCTTTGGGTCTTGCATTACTGGTCGTCCATGGCAGCTGTGTGTGTGTGACACCCCAGTGTGGAGAAATAAAATTGTGTTTGTGGAGTGCAGGCTACAGAATAGGGATGAGGACCTGGTGGTTCTCCAGATGTTGCTGAACTTCAGCTCCCACCCCATCAAGAGCAGGCAACCTCCCAGGTGAAAATGAAAGATTTTAAAGAGATATGGGATTTATTGGTTACAGTTTCATCGATTAAATGATACCTTTAAGACAGACAAAAAGAAAGGTTTCAGCTATGAGATATCAAGATTTCCAAAAGATCTGTTAGAAAACAATATTAAATTATTGTCAAAAATGTATAGATTGCTCTTGGAATGGCATACAAAAGACAAACAGGTTAAATCTGGACTGATGCACTGGGCAAGAGATTTGGGGCATACTATTCAGGTTTCAGATTGGGAAAGGTTGTGGAAAACAGGGCCGGATTGAGAAGGCGATTGGGCCGGATCTGGCCCCCGGGCCTTAGTTTGCCTACCCCTGTTGTAAACCAAGATACCACTGTACGGATATGTATTTGGTGTAGTTATAAATTTACATTTGTAAAGTCAAATAAAAACAATTTCAAAAAAGAGAGAGAGCATCCCATCCATCTGTTCTAGAGAACCACCCACTAACAGTGCCTCTATCTTATCTGGATTGAGCTTCAGTTTGTTGGCTCTCATCCAGTCCAGCACATCCACTGCCACTCCTGGAGACGTAAAGGAGAAGCAGAGCTGCGTATCGGCAGTATATTCCTTACATATTCCAAAACTACAGATGACCCCACTAACAGTGGTGTGCTGGTCCCGTGGGTTACCCGTAAGGCGAGGTCAAAGTCCGGTCCGTGGTCAGAGGTGCAACGAAAGGCAGTCTGTAATAATTGAAGCTAGGTGCAGGGCAGGGAGGCAGGCGAAGTCTGGAACAGGTAGGCAAGCAGGGAACCAGGGCGGGTCAGGAACTCAAGCAGGACAGGTAGCAAGCAGAAACTGGTCACCAACGATGTTGCTCCTGCAACTTGGGGCTGGGGCTGGCCGACTTTTATCTGCCCCGAGGCATAGGGCGGCCCCGATCCTCTGGTGACTCGACTCTCCTGGCTTGGAGGCGAGCACTCCTCCTGCAGGAACTCAGTTCCCTTCGCCTCTTTGCCCTGAGCCTCTGCAGCTCAGGAGTGGCTGGAGGGTTACAGGACCCAGAGGCAACCTCAGCTTCCCCTGACGGGGCTGGGAGTGGAGCACCTGCAAGCAATGGGTCCTCCATCGCAGCAGGAGCCAGAGCAGACACATCAGATGCCTGCACCTGAGGATCCAGCACAGGTGAGGACCCTTCAGACTCAGGCCCTAGCCCCGGCTCTGCTGGTTCTGGAGGCGGGGAATCCTGTGCAGGCTGGGATCCCTCAGGTTCAGCATCTGAGTCTGAATCCCAGGCCATCACAAGTGGTTTCATGTAGATGTTACAGAGCACTGGAGATCAAACAGCATAGGGGACAACGCTTCTTACCCTCTCTCTTGCTGGAGAAATGCTTCAAGTAGCTCTTGATAGTCTTCTAGGGCTTCTAATGAAACATCATAGCCGGGGAATGGGGGTGGCTTGGCGCTCTCGAGGCGGCCCAGGAGCAAAGCCATGCAGCAGGCGAGGGCCAAGAAGCCGGCCCAGCTTCCTCGTTTCATCTGCCGCAGGGGAAACAGCAGCGAGAGGGTACAATGCGATTCCATAGGTACAATGCGATTCCATAGGTTTATTACAAAAAGGGGCAAGATCTCCTCCATACGCAAAATGGGGCACCTGACCCAGGTCAGGGTGTCCGAGAATTGTTCCGGAAACAAAAAAACGTGAGCGGAAATTGCCAATAAATAATAAATAATTTGTACGATATTTGAAAGATTATTGCAAGCAATTAACACCACTAAAGAGTTGTAACGATAATTATTCTCCCATTTTATACACATTTAAATTTTGAGGTATTTGGGAAGGAGTGTAATTAGTGTTGGAAAATGTATAAAATGCAACGATATAAAGTCTAAATATATATAAAAAAATAAGAAGTGTGCATGCACACGAAAGCTTATACCAAGAGCAAACTTAGTTGGTCTCTAAGGTGCTACTGGACAAACATATAGATAGATAGATAGATAGATAGAGAGAGAGAGAGAGAGAGAGAGAGAGAGAGAGAGAGAGATAGATAGATAGATAGATGATAGATAGATAGATGATAGATAGATAGATAGATAGATAGATAGATAGATAGATAGAGATAGATAGATGATTGATTGATAGATAGATAGATAGATAGATAGATAGATAGATAGATAGATAGATAGATAGATCTTGACTGATTCAGACCAACACAGCTACCTACCCGAATCTAAAGATATAAAGGTTAATCTTGAAATCCATGAGGCAGGAGGGAAGTGAATAAAAATGACGTGATTGTATATTATTAAATAGAAAATTAATAATTTTATTATTATTATTTAAGGAAATTGCCAATGTTGCCTTATTCGTTCCGTGTCTGGAGTGGAGGTCAGTCGAGAAACACAATATGAAATCTAAGCATGCCCAAAGAACATGTATGTTCCTATAATTTGCTTTAGCAAATCATGCTCCAGCCTTCCCAAAGTCGCTTTCTTACAGTTATATAACAAATTTATCAACAAGGATGGGGAACCCCTGGCACTCCAGATGCTGCCGGACTACAACTCCCATCATCCCTGACCACTGGGGCTGCTGAGAGCTGGGGTCCATCGACACCTGGAGGGCTAAAGGTTCCCCATCCCCGCTCTGGAATTTCCCCCTTCAGATGGGGAAGACCCAGCAGAGGTGGGATCTCTACCAAGCCCCCCAAAGAGGGTCAGGATCTTCCCAGGAACCAACACAGAGTTTCTTTCACCAAGTCTCCTGCCCCACTTTTTCACCTGAAACCCAAGATTGCAGTGTAGACGCAGAAACTGCTGGCCTGAGCAGGTTGCTCTCTCTCTCTTCCTTCCCTGCACCTGATGTACATATGAGAACATTTTATACCTCCTGCTTCCTCCACCCCCAACCCAAGTGCTTCCTCCACCCAGTTTCAGCTCAGCTTGAAAGATTTTAAGCATGGAACTAAGAGCACACAAACATCCCTGCATGAGTCAGGAAATAACATGTCCTCCAGCATCTCTCCGATGAAAATAGGGATGTCCTATTCCATTATTAAAGGGACCCGGGTGGCGCTGTGGTCTAAACCACTGAGCCTAGGGCTTGCCGATCGGAAGGTCGGCTGTTCGAATCCCCGTGATGGGGTGAGCTCCCGTTGCTCGGTCCCTGCTCCTGCCAGCCTAGCAGTTCGAAAGCACTTCAAAGTGCAAGTAGATAAATAGGAACCACTCCGGCAGGAAGGCAAACAGCGTTTCCGTGCGCTGCTCTGGTTCGCCAGAAGCGGCTTAGTCATGCTGGCCACATGACCCGGAAGCTGTACACTGGCTCCCTCAGCCAGTAAAGCGAGATGAGCGCTGCAACCCCAGAGTCACCTGCGACTGGACCTAATGGTCAGGGGTCCCTTTACCTTTACCTTTATTCTATTATCATCGTCGTTGTCGTCGTCGTCATCATTACCATAATCATCACCCCCACCCATCATCATCATCACCCCACCCCAGCCACTCTGGGCAGCTTCCAACATTTATGAAAACATAATAAAATAACCTGTTTTTTAAAAACAAAAACAAAAAACAAAAAACAGAAGCTTTCTTATTACGAATTTCAGTGGTGCCTTGGTTCTCAAACGCCTTGGTACTCAAAAAACCTGGAACACAAACACTGCAAACCCGGAAGTGAGAGTTCCGGTTTGCGAACTGTTTTCAGAAGTCGAACGTACTCCATTTTGAATGTGTTACATTTTCGATTTGAGTGTTACTCTGAAGTCTGTCTGTTTTTGCTATTTACTTTGCTTTTTTTGTTTTTGCGGCTCTTTTTTTCCTGACTGTGTGGAACCCAGTTCAACTACTGATTGATTGATTGATTGATTGTGTGACTGCAGAACATTCTCAAACTTAATCCATTCCGGAAGTCCGTTCCAAAACCAAAGCGTTCCAATACCAAGACGCGCTTTCCCTTAGAAAGTAATGAAAAACAGATTAATCCGTTCCAAACTTTTAAAAGCAACCCCTAAAACAGCAATTTAACATGAATTTTACTATATAACAAGACCATTGGTCCATAAAATGAAAGCAATAATATATGTACTGTACTATAAAATAAACAAGACAGTAGAGTATATGATAAAAATTAAAATTACTTTCTTCCCCTACCTGCACTGATGATAGCCATTGTTTGAACGGGGGGCTTTTATCTATTTCCGCAGTCAAACAATCAATCAATCAATCAGTAGCTGAACTGCGAAATGAGTGAGGTCCCAACCAAAGAAGAATGGCAATTTAAACTGATGGAATATGCGCAGCTTGCAGATTTAACATATAGAATAAGAGAACAAGAAGAATTCGCCTTTAAAGATGTTTGTCGAATATATAGGTGAAAATTGTTTTGATTTAAGAACGTCAGTAGCATTAAGATAAATTCAACAGTGTAAATAAGTTTTGATGGATGTAACAATGGATTACTGAATGGTTTCATTCATGTCAAATATGCAGGGATGTTTGGTATGCAAAATGAACCATGGAAGGAGAAGAAAGGAAGTCGTGGATTTAAGGTTGTTTAAATGAATATTTTGAAATGTAATTTAGAAAATTTAATAAAAATTATTGAGAGAGAGAGAGAGAGCAACTCTATCCTTAACTGGGAACAAGCCAATCTCTCAAACACAGAAGCTACCAACTCAACATGTCTTGCCCATGATCAGCCAAGTGAATTAATGGCCAAAATTCTCAAGCAGAAATAAACCAGTTACAAACAAACTTACTTTATTATTTTTATGGCCATAGGCCCATAATATAAAACCATATGCAAAACAGTGTACATCTACACTGGATACAACAGAGTAAAATAGAACAAGGCAAAAATATATAAATAAGCTAAAATAATTCAATACATATATACGATTGTGATTTATGTAAATTCCTTAACTAAAATAGATGCGACAGTACATTTTAATTCCGGAGATCTCCACTATAAATCAGGTAATAGGGTGAGATATCAGTAGTCATAAAGTAAACAGTTTTTCCTTTTATACTAAAGAACTGTAATCAAAAATCTTGCTACGAGCAGTGATCTGCACGGGTCATTGTCTTGTAGCAGATATATTAACTGAGACTCTGGGGTCTCAGCCATGTTTTCTAAAGTTAAAGGGAATAAAAATCTGGTCCGGGCAACTATGTGCAAGGGACAACAGAGTAGAATATGATGGAGGGATTCTATAGGGTTTTTTAATCACATGCACATAGTGCTGAAATTTGTCCTTTGGTAAACCTATTACCCATGACGTTGGATGGAAAGACGTTAAATCTAGCTTTAGTAAAAGCAAATCTATGGACCGCTACTGATAGAGATGGCAGGTAAGCTCCAGTTACAAACAAAGCTTTATATCCAATGTTAATCATATTAGCATACTAATGGGCATGGAAATGAACTGATCCATCTATCAGGGGGTGGTCTTCTGAAATAAATGGAGAAATGTGCTCTTATTTTTATAGAGCAAAATTACCCTCCTCTGCCCACCACAATACTATTTGGAAGCACTGCGTTAGTCTGGCACTAAGCAGAGTTTCACAAATTTCATTAGATTACATGCTGGCACCGAGGCATAAAATATGGTGCTTGGCCATCCAAATCAGGACATCGTGGGGGGGACGGACATTTCACTCAAAAGAGAGATAATAGGTACACAGAAGGACAAAAATGGTACACTGAGCCTGTTAAATAGCTGTTAAGGAAAAACTGGAGGGCATTTTATGATCAATGTATGGGACCACACTGCTGGCACTGTTGGTTTCTAATGGTCATGCAATGACCCCTTGTCCCGATCGCATCTGGTTTAGAGGTTGTCCATATCACATCTAGTTTGCCCCTAAAATGGGGGGGGGGTCTTTCTCTTTCTGCACACATGCAGATACAAATCCAGCCACATTTCAGACAAAGAGGTGCACATTGTGTTAGGTAAAGGTAAATGGACCCCTGACCATTAGGTCCAGTCGTGTCCGACTCTGGGGTTGCGGCGCTCATCTCGCTTTATTGGCCAAGAGCCGGCGTACAGCTTCCGGGTCATGTGGCCAGCATGACAAAGCCGCTTCTGGCGAACCAGAGCAGCGCACGGAAACGCCGTTTACCTTCCCGCCAGAGCGGTACCTATTTATCTACTTGCACTTTGATGTGCTTTCGAACTGCTAGGCTGGCAGGAGCTGGGACCGAGCAACGGGAGCTCACCCCGTCGCAGGGATTCGAACCGCCAACCTTCTGATCAGCAAGCCCTAGGCTCTGTGGTTTAACCCACAGCACCACCTGGGTCCCAGCACATTGTGTTAGGGCACCTTTAAAACTGTATTTGAGGAGAGAGGTCCAACCTCTTCTTCTCCCGGAAACTGGCTTCAGGAGACCACGGTGGGGGGTATATCTATTTTTTTGTGGGGAAAGGCGTCCGTCTAATTCTCCAAGATGAGTTTGAGGATTTGGGAGCAACCCTCCTTCACATTTGGCAAAAGTCCGGATCTCTGCCAATCAGGTGACTTCCGTTCTCAGTTTGGGTTCCATCCTAAACGGATGCGGGAAATTATCTCCTGGCATCCGCCTGTCTCAAGAGGCAATGGAAGAGGATGTATTCGGGGATAAAGTCAAACCATTGGAGAGTTACAGCGCCTGCTGTGGCTGCAGAGACCGATACGGGAGAGACATGTTTTGTTGCAGCTGGGGCAGATGAAGGCATCCGGCTGTGGTGCAGCAAGGCGATTCTTCTTTCTTCGCTCCTCCCAGCAGTCATTTCTCCTCTGGTCACTGCTGTGGACGCACGATTATCAGCTGTTTAATTTTAAAGAACAATGGGAAGGTTCTAGATTGGGATGTAGTAGTGATAATCTGCTCTGGAAACCAAGCCGTGCCAGCCTGGGTCCCTTATTTTTATATTACATCTCACAATGGCCAACCAGATAGCTATGAGAAGCCCACAAGAAGAGCCTGAGTACAACGTCAATGTCTACCCTTGCGATTCCCAGAAGCCACTATTCAAAGCATACCGCCTCATGACAGTGGAGATAGAATATGCATATGCTGGGGTGAAATATGTACAGTGGTACCTCAGTTTTTGAACGTCTCGGAAGTCGAACAGTACGGTTTTCAAACGCTTTTCGCTACGCGGCTTCCGTATTGAGTACAGTGGTACCTCGGGTTAAGAATTTAATTCATTCCGGAGATCTGTTCTTAACCTGAAACTGTTCTTAACCTGAGGAACCACTTTAGCTAATGGGGCCTCCCGCTGCCGCCGGGAGGCCACCGCGCAATTTCTGTTCTCATCCTGAACCAAAGTTCTTAACCCGAGGTACTATTTCTAGGTTAGCTGAGTCTGTAACCTGAAGCATCTGTAACCTGAAGCGTCTGTAACCCGAGGTACCACTGTATTCCATTGAATGTACCTTGGTTTTTGAATGTAATCCATTCTGGAAGACTGTTTGAGTTCTGAAACGTTTGAAAACCGAAGCATTTGCTTCCGGAAACATTTACTTACAGAAAACTCAATACGGAAGCCGCATAAGCATGTTCGACTTGTGAAAAGTGTTTGAAAACCGAAGCATTTACTTCCGGGTTTTCGGCGTTTGAAACGCTCGACTTTTGAGACGTTCAAAAACCGAGGTACCACTGTGTTTGGGTACATGAACACATGGGTGTAGTCAAGAGGGGGGAGGGAGGGGCAGCTGCTTCCCCTAAATTAATAAAAAATCAATAATCAATCTATCCCAAAACAAAATAAAAAATAAAAAAAATTCCTTCCAGTAGCACCTTAGAGACCAACTAAGTTTGTTCTTGGTATGAGCTTTCTTCAGATACCATGAAAACTCATACCAAGAACAAACTTAGTTGGTCTCTAAGGTGCTACTGGAAGGAATTTTTTTTTCTTTTTTATTTTGTTTTGACTATGACAGACCAACACGGCTACCTACCTGTAACTCAATCTATCCCAAGTTAGTGAGGGGCAGCGGCATCTAAAAGTAAGGTGGAATGTAATCTTTGGTGATTTTTTTTTAAAACACACACACATTTTTATTGGTTTTTAAACAAATACAAATACAATAACCATTGAACACTTATCCAGCAGTACAGCTAATGGTGTTTGTTTTTATCCATTGTCTCTAGACATAGAGACAATGGATAAAATAGCGTAACTTCTCTGCTGAGAATATTGAGCAGCTGGTATAAAAAGCTCTTGACTTTGGGCATTATCATAGTTAAAGAAAGGGGTCCATGTTTCTTGGAAGGGGTCTTTATTTGTTATGGCTTGAATAGCCCTCCTGTGCCTGCTGAGACCAGTGCTTTTTTCTGGGGGGGATGCAGGGGTACACATACCCCTAAACATTTTGCGTGTCGAGGTCCCCAAACCACCCCTCAAATAATTCACACAGAATTTTAGTTTTGGTTTTTGGCATGATTTTGGCCACAACTTTATTAAAATACAAACATCGTGAGTGGTTGCTTAGGCATTGGTTAAGACTATCTGTCCCACAGGGGACAGAACTGACGTCCGTCAGTAAGGGGGAAACCCTCTGGAGAGATAAAGAGAGTCGGGTGGTCTGACCCTCCCCTCTCCCCTCAGACTCCCAGGGAGTCAGAAGCACGCAGCCAAGAGGGGGATCACGTTGCAAACCCACCAATATATATCCGCTGGGCTGTCCATCAATAAATTGCAACATACAATTCTCCCCAACAACACCCAGGGTCCAATCACAACAGTGGCCATCCATACGATCCCGCCCAGCACCAGAGGGGTGACTTGCTGGCCCCCACCGCAACACGTGCTCTCCATGAAGGAGAACACACTTTGTGAATCTTTGTACTTTTATCCATTTACTGTATTTATTTTTCCCAATTTGAACTATAAAATGGCGATTGGTTCTGGTGCTGAAACATAAGAGCTGATGCTCAGCCATCCAGATCAGCACATTGGGAGGTCATGTTCCACACGAAAGATACAGATTAGGTACACACTTGGACAAAATAGGTACACTGGCCCTGTTAAGTATGCCTTAAGGACAAAGTGGAGAGTGTGTTATTATCGATACCAGTTTCAGATAGGAGAACATGGGCAAGAGTACACCTCCCCAAATGTGTTCACCCCCTCTTCCTTGCTGCGATTGCTGCTCTACACCTCAAAAAAAAAAAAAACACCAAAAAATATTCTACTACTGACAGGCCTCAATAATATGCAGCCTTGTTTTTATATATAGTCGTACCTTGGTTGTTGAAAGCCCTGGAACTCTGACGTTTTGGCTCCCGGAAGTGAGTGTTCCGGTTTGTGAATGTTCTTTTGGCTTCTGATAGCTGCAGGAACTTCCTTGTTGCCCCTTCCAACTCTGTGGTTCTATGCTGCAGAATATACCTGCCAACGGGGTGGGGGGGGTGGGGGAGGACCTCTGTCTGGGAAGGTCCTTAGTTTTTCTTTCTCAGAGAAAGGGTTTAGAAAGCTGTTGATGGTCCTTTTCATTTGTGTAGGTTATGGAGCCGCACCATAGGTTATTATGTCAACTATGAAAGCAGGAGATTAGCCAGAGGTAGAGATTGTGAAAATATCTACCTTAAGCTGAGTGGGGATGTTAAGAGAAGGAGGAAGGAGGAAGAGGTATAAAGGTCCCCACCTGTGTTCTGCAGTGCCAGAGACTGAAGAGGAACCTCTCCAAGCCAGAACCTTCGTGTCACTACATTGCCACCTTGGGAGCATGGTAAGAAAAAGGGTTAGGTAACAGAATTTTTACCAATGGGACCCGCAACACAATTTGACAGTGTTGAGAGATCTTGTCTAGGATGCCAGCGAGCTTGCATACCCTTCCGCTGGATACTCCATTCCATTCCTCCCGCCTTGCATGCCCTTCCGCAAGATACTCCGTTCCATTCCTCCCGCCTTGCATACCCTTCCGCTGGATACTCCGTTCCATTCCTCCTGCCTTGCATGCCCTTCCGCTGGATACTCCGTTCCATTCCTCCCGCCTTGCATGCCCTTCCGCTGGATACTCCATTCCATTCCTCCCGCCTTGCATACCCTTCCGCTGGATACTCCGTTCCATTCCTCCCGCCTTGCATGCCCTTCTGCAGGATACTCCGTTCCATTCCTTCCGCCTTGCATGCCCTTCCGCAGGATACTCCATTCCATTCCTCCCGCCTTGCATGCCCTTCCGCAGGATACTCCGTTCCATTCCTCCCGCCTTGCATGCCCTTCCGCAGGATACTCCGTTCCATTCCTCCCGCCTTGCATGCCCTTCCGCAGGATACTCCGTTCCATTCCTCCCGCCTTGCATGCCCTTCCGCAGGATACTCCGTTCCATTCCTCCCGCCTTGCATGCCCTTCCGCAGGATACTCTGTTCCATTCCTCCCGCCTTGCATGCCCTTCCGCAGGATACTCCTAACAGCCTTGTCCCAGGAGCAGTTTTGTTTCTATTGTTTCTATGAAGTGCCTTTTCTTGCTAATGCACATTCCGAAATGCCAGCATAAGAGAGGGGGATGTGCTTCGCTCCATGATCCTAACACCTTCAAGGTAAACCCTTATAAGGAAAGGCATGCAAAGAGATCACATGCAGCGAGGTGCTGCTTAGAGAGAGTTCTTTGTGTGCTTGCTTTATGTACAGTCATAGGTACCTCAGGTTGCGAACATTGTGGGTTACGTTTTTTCGGGTTGCGCTCGTGCTGAACCCGGAAGTACCGGAACGGGTTACTTCCGGGTTTCGGCGCTCGTGCATGCGCAGATGCACTAAATCGTGCTTCGCGCTTGCGCAGAAGCGCCAAATTGCGACCTGCGCATGCGCAGAAGCGGCGCTGCAGGTTGCGAATGCTGCGGGTTGAGAACGTGCCTCCCGCACGGATCATGTTCGCAAGCCAAGCATCCACTGTATATGCAATTAAGGAAAGACCATAAATGGTTTGCTAATAGGGCAATGTAGCCTAGGATAGGAGGAATTTTGCCACAGTTTTATGCATATGCAGTGGCTTAAGAGATAACAGAAATGTATATTAAGGAGCCCCTCCATTTTGGGGGCAGGCTCAGACTTTGGAAATCAATTCCTCCGAGTCACAGCTTGCTGGCTAGCCAAGCAATAAACCTTTTGTTTTTCCTCAACTCTGTATGAAGTCCAGATGCTATTGTTTTGCAACATTATTATTATTATTACTAGTGAATTTAGCCCGTTGATAACGGGCGCTAGATGCGCCGACGACGCCCCCTGCCCAGCAGAAACCTCAGGCCGGCCGGGCTGCGCTCTTCTTGGCCGCCCGGCGCGCCGGGAACCCACGCGAGGGCTGAGAGGGGGCCCGGCCTCCCGCTGAGGCGGCCGGCCTGGCTCAGCCCACCGCGCCCCCCTCCACTGGCCGCGCCTCCCTCGGTCACCGCCGCCGCCTCCTTCTACCCCTCAGGGACGCCGCGCCGCCGCCACCACCTCCTTCCTCCCTCCCTTCACCCGGAGCTGCCCCTTCCCGCGGCCATGGGGGGGGCAATGCGAGCAGCCTCAGCTCCGCCAGTTCAGGAGGCCCCGCGGCCCCGGCAGCGGCTTCGGGCGGGTAGGCCTCAGGTGAAGCCGGGGGCTCACGTGATCGGCGCGGCCGGGGGAGAGAAGGAGCGTGGCGGTGGCGGCCGGAGGAGGAGGAGGAGGGTCTCTGCGTCGGACACGCCCCCCTCTCCGCCCGCTCCAATCCCTGTGTCCCTGTGGGACATGCACAGTGGCAAAATGCCACTGACACACGGAACGCACGCAGGGACACAGGGACTTTATTATATAGGATTATTATTATTATTATTATTTCACTGCCAATTTCCCGCCTGCTCAAAATCATGAGAGTGCCCTGAATTTTCTCTATCTCCTCCCTGCAACAGACGGTCTCTCCGCGGAGCAGCTGGGTATCTCTCTTTGCCCTCACCTGCTGTGCGGCTGTGTTCCTCAGCTATGCTAATGACATCAAACCAGTGCCTCCGAAATACCCCGGTGACGATGCATCTTTGGAGCAACTCCAGGCATTCCTTGACGATCTCCGAGTATATACAACAATGTATTCACTTCTCAAGTAAGTAGCACCATCTTGCAGATGAACGTGTGCATTTATGCGGTGATATCTCCAACAGAACTTAGAGGCTTAGAGTTAGCATATAGATCGGTGGTTCTCAAACCTTTTCCCTCTGGGCCACATTTTCAAAATGAAAAATTGCTCGCTCCACACTGATTTTTTGGGGGGGGAAAGAAATACATTGGAAAACAAAAAAGGGAAACTACCGTAGCGTCATCCTAGGACTGTCCTCAGTATCAACCGATGTTCTTGCTCTCGTTTTTAAAAGATGTCTTTCCATCTTCTGCAAATAAAAAAAAGTACAGTGGTACCTCGGTTTTCGAACGTTATCCATTCGAGTTGCGAAACATTCGAAAACTGAAAGCGGAAGCCTCAATACGGAAAGCTCAAAACGGAAGCCACATTTCCTGTTCAACTTTTGAGGCACGTTGGAAAACCGAGGCATTTACTTCCAGGTTTTCGGCGTTCGAGTTCCAAAATGTTTGACTAGAGAGGCGTTCGAAAACCAATGTACCACTGTATTTTGATATTATACAGTCGTACCTGGGATCCCAAATGCCCTGGAACTCAGACATTTTGGCTCCCAACCGCAGCAAACCCGGAAGTGATTGTTCCTGTTTGCGAACATTCTTTTGGAACCAACCATCTGACGGGGCTTCCGCGGCATCTGATTGGCTGCAGGAGCTTCCTGCAGCCAATCAGAAGCTGCAATTTGGTTTTCGAACATTTTGGAAGTCAAATGGATTCTGTTTGACTTCCAAGGTACGGCTCTACTACTGTATGCTATACTTCGCTACGCTACACTGAAATGTTAAAGGTTTCTTGGATTGTGAATGCCACCCAATGTATGCTGTGGATCTGACCTATAGAATCCTTCCCACTGTTGTGTGGAGTTTGTAGGATTGGGAATGGCATGCATTGCCCCAGCCGCTCTCCAAATATTATCTGTGCTCAGTGGGGCTTACTCTGATGTAAGCCCACAAAGGATTGTGTCATTAGTTCTCTACGGTTGTCACTGCAGAGCAGGAAATGCAGGTGAGCTCGCTTCATTCGAAAGTTTTCATCATTTGACAAAGGAGAAAACCTCAAAATGCAGCAGAAATCAATTATAGAATCCATCTTTTTCTACACATTTTGGGTGGAAGGAGCTGCATGCTTCCTCAAAATGGAACATCAATTTATAACATCTTTATTTTATGGTGGCCTAGAGAGAGAGAGAGAGAAAAAGTTGTCATCAACCAAGTCTCTCTCTCTCTCTACACACTCTGATTTTAAAGCACCTTTTGGCCTCAAAGAATTCTGTGCACTATAGTTAGTTAAGAGTTTCTGGGAATCATAATTCTGTGGGTGGTAAACTACAGTGCCCAGAACTCACTCACTCTCTCTCTCTCTCTCTCTCTCTCTCTCTCTCTCTCTCTCTCTCACACACACACACACACACACACACACACACACACACACACACACAAACACACACTTGGTTTTTCAAATTTAAATTTTACAGAGATACTGTATATCAAACATAAACCGTAAAAACAAGATTCTAAGGAATCTCCCGGACTTCCATCCTCCCTTTTGTGGGTCCTATTATTAATCCTTTCCTCCTGCATCTTTTATGATAATCCTGACCTTTTAGCTCTTCCATTATGTCCAGAATTCAACCTTAAACTGCAAGCGATATTCCAATCCTGCTGATGATTTTAACTATTTATTTCCTTGTTGAAATTTTGGTCTTCCTGATTTCCGACTCTTCCTGTCATTTTAGCCATTTCAGCATAGTCCATTAACTTCACCTGGCATTCTTCTCTGGTAGCCTTTTTGTTTTCTAACCCAACCAGCAGTTTATAATTGGTGAATTGGCGGGCGTGGGAGAGGCAGGAGGGAAATGAAAAGGTACAAATGACCGTTCTGGCATCGTATGGCGATGGTCGCACCATGATATGGCAATCTATCTGGTCTCCCCTTCTCCTTTTATCTCCATCCAGAATTAGAAAGAGTATTAAGAAACTGAACAAGATGATACGCGACTAGCCACGTAAGTTCGATCCTGGGGAACAGGCTTGGGATGTGACATTGGGGGAAGCCGTGCCCCTTGCTTCATTTCTGGGTTAGTGTGCTGGGAGTGGGGTTGGCTCAGGGGCAAGATTACAAGGAAGCACGATGGCTGTGTATAGCTCTCTGGAAGAGCATGTGCTTTTCACAAGTCAAAGGTTCCAGGCTCAGTTCCTGCCATCTCCACAAACATGTTTTAGCAGACCTTGCAGCTTGGGTGAATTAGATTGAAGTAATCACTTAAAGGACGTGGGTGGCGCTGTGGGTTAAACCACAGAGCCTAGGGCTTGCCGATCAGAAGGTCGGCGGTTCAAATCCCCGCGACGGGGTGAGCTCCCGTTGCTCGATCCCTGTTCCTGCCCGCCTAGCAGTTCGAAAGGACGTCAAAGTGCAAGTAGATAAATAGGTACCGCTGCAGCGGGAAGGTAAACGGCATTTCTGTGCGCTGCTCTGGTTCACCAGAAGCAGCTTAGTCATGCTGGCCACATGACTTGGAAGTTGTACGCCGGCTCCCTCAGCCAATAACGAGATATGAGCGCCGCAATCCCAGAGTCGTCCATGACTGGACCTAATGGTCAGGGGTCCCTTTACCTTTACCTACTGTATATTCCTGCGTATAAGACTACTTTTTAACCCAGGAAAATCTTCTCAAACGTCGGGGGTCGTCTTATACGCCAGGTCGTATTTCTTATATGGCGAGTATATCCCAAACTCTATATTTTAACTGGAAAAGTTGGGGGTCATCTTATACGCCCAGTCGTCTTATATGCCGGAATATACGGTAATCACTTAAGGTACTGTCAGGCTTCGGGGAATCAGCTTCCTCCCCCTGTGGCAGTAGATAAAAAGATAAAAGGAAGGCACTTCTTACCAATTAGAAACTTTAATAATCACAGCGAGAGAACAAAGAACACATCTCCTAGAAATGGCGGTGCTCCCAGTTGAGGATCACACCGCTTCCGTCACTATTAATCTACGTCACTCCTACGTCTTGTAATCTGAGTTTGTACCCTCTGTGCTTTCTGTTCTGCCCCTTTCTGATCTCTTTGTGACTTTGGAGAAGTGGGTGAATGCTGTCCAGAGAAGGTGAATCTGTTAACCCTCTCTCTCCCAGTGTTTTTTCTCCTAGCTGTTCCCCATCCAGTATTTCCCAGCTTCTGCCTTCTGAACTATGTCCCTCTGCAAACCACTGTTCCAATTCTATACTGTCCTCCTGCTCCTAGGAAGATTCAGGATCTGGATTCAGGGGGAGGGGGAGGCTCCCACCATTCCTCCTCAGTGCAGCCCTCCTCAGCACGGTCCTTGACAGGTACATAGAACAAAGCAAGGACTCTGCAAAAGCAGAAGGAGACAGTTTGCATTGCATGGACCGGCAGCTTGCAGATAGAGAACATCTTTGCCATGGATGCTTTAGCTGAGATTCCTGCATTGCAGGGGGTTAAAATAGAGAACCCTTGGGGTCTCTTCCAACTCTACAATTCTATGATTCTAGTGGCTAGAATATATGCAAACATGGCAATCCCCAAATGGAAGGAGCAGGGTTTTTTTAGCTGTGGGAATTCAAAATAAAGAAAGAAGATTTGTGGCATGCTCATTGACGGGTTGCAGAAAAACCTGCAAAGGCTACAGAATTCTGAAGCAGGGCAGAGTTGCTCTCTTCAACACAGTCTACTTTGACGAGACACCACAACCTGATGTCTTAAGTGATCTTTCAAATCTAATTGACCCAACAGACCTTGGGTAGCAAGTCCACCCAAGTCATGCGGGATTGGCTTCCGGCAAGATCTCGCGAGAGTTCTGCGAGATCTCATGAGATCTCACCAGAAGCTGCTGCCATGCAACCCCATGTTATGGCGCCAACAGGATGGCGTGCCAAAGCCAGGTATCAGTACCGGGGTTAAGAGAAGCCGAAGTCAAGAGCAGTCCGAGTCAGGAACCAGCCGAAGTCAGGTACACAGGATCAGGAGCAGGATGAGCAGGCACAACCACGTGCTTCAGCACAGCAGTTGCAGGTGCTGGTGAGGGAAGCAGCTGGCCTTCCTTAAGTAGCCAGCTCATCACCACGCCTTTTACGAGCTGCAACTGCCTCCAGTTGCTCCCTCCGTTTCTCAGCTCTACGCTCTACAGCTGAGATGGGAGGAGGGGAGGGGGCCCTCCAGCTCCTCTCCTCACAAGGGCCTGATTCTGGCTCAACTTCTTCCTCCTCCTGTTCTGGCCTTCCCTCTTCCCCATCTGCTTCTTCCTCTTCTGAGGAGTGTCGCCACCAGTCTTCTTCAGGTAAGAATCCCTCCATTCCTCTGGACTCTTCCGTGGTTGCCGCTTCGCCTAGGGGGGCTTGCCACCACTCCTGCTCATCTGGTGCAACCCTGACACCCCAATAGTAGCAGGGGCGCCTACAGGGTCACTGCAACGCAGGACTCTGCCACCCGAGGCAGATGCTTCAGCCCACCTCATGGGCAGCCTGGCCTATCAATAATAGCTTTCTCCATTGTCCAGGCCATGCGATCAACAGACAGGACCAGAGATGATGAATTTGACTACAGGAACAAGCAAGCAGAAAATCGAAGACTCCTTTCCCAGTGATTTCCCCATTATTGCCTTCCCGTGGTGATTTTGTTAATTGCTGTACCAAAGAGACCCTAGAGGCCACTTTGTCTGACTCTTGTCGTCTGTATTCTTTATGGAATGTGTTCGCTATATAATATACCGAGATGAAGTCTGGACTCTGTTTGGATTTTCTTTTTTTGTAGATTTTGAGAAGTGCCTTAAAAAAAAAAAAAAACAGTCCCCGGATGTCAGGGATCTGCTTCCCCCTGCCAGTCCAGCCCTGAGTGTTTACAGGGAGCAGCCGCCCGTTCTGACTACTGACTCATCTGCGAGTGAAACCAACAGTTCCTCGGGGGAGAAACAGTTGGTAGCTGGGAGGGAAGGAGTGCCAGGCCTTGAGAGATATAGAGACAGGCCTGGCACCAACCAGCCGTCAGGTCCGGCGCAAAGATTACGTAGGAGGAAAAGGCGTTTCCGGTTACCAAAACTTCTCTGTTGGCGCCAGAATCGCAGGGGGCCACTTCCGGATTCTGCTAGTGAGTGATTAGACATGATATTATGCAGCTCTGCACTGTATATAATGAGCACTGATTAAAACTACTAAAAGGCAGATGGCTTGGCTCCCTTATTGAACGACCAATGAGGGGGAGGACCTGACAGCACCCATAGAGAAGACTGTGGATGAGGGTGACTGTTATCTAATGTGTACCTCTTATTGGGGCATGTCCTCTGAATGTACTGGTCAGGCTAGTAGAACCTCTATGTTATTCAGGAGAAAAGGACTGCAGATTGAACACAAAGAAGCCCTCGTGAACACTCTACCCATTCATACTGGTGTGGGTGAGATTTGGTGGACCTCAAGGAAGCTCCAGGAATGGTTCAAAGTGTGTGGACTGTAGTTTGTTAGGGTCAGTGCTTTTTTCGGGGGGTGCAGGGGTACACATACCCCTAAACGTTTTGTGAATCTAAAGGGAGAAGAAACTATTTTTTTTAAAAAAAAAAATGTTAGTTTCTTATCTAGCACAGTGAATCGTCAGTTCCGTTGCTACCTTCGATGGCGGCCTCATTTCCTGTCACGGTATTTCCTGAGTCTCAGATGGAAGCGAGGGTTTAATGTGTGAAGCAGTGCGGAATGTGGCTTTGTGGTGTTTTACTGATGAAAGTTTGGCCTCATTGAGGGGCAGTGTTTCAATATGAGTAGGGAAATTACTAACAATTTTCCATCAGAGGAATCGGGAAGATGTTAGTGCACCCAACCTCCTGCCAATGTGGAAGTTACTGTGAGCTGTCAGCTGTGTAATATGAGGTAATGCATGTTCTTTGTACTTTTGCCCATTTAATGTATTTATTTTTCCTGATTTGAACTATAAAATGGTGATTTTCTTGAGTCAAAATGAGAGTACAGTGGGACCTCGACTTACGAGCGATTCGACTTACGTGTTTTTTGACTTATGAATGACTTCTGGGAGAAAGAAAATGGCTGCCGCAACCGAATTTTTTGGCTTACGAATGGAAGTCGCGGCCGCTTTAATAGGATTTTTTTGACTTAAGAATTTTCGACTTACGAATTTTTTTCGCTCAATGCATTCCTATGGGGATTCGACTTATGAATGTTTTTGACTTACGAAAATTGCGTCGGAACGCATTATCGTCGTAAGTTGAGGTCCCACTGTACTCCTAAACATTTTTTTTTAGGGGGGGAGCACTGGTGCTGTGAATTGTGGCTCTGTGGTGGCTAAGCTTCAGTTCCCCGTGATTCATTTAATGTGCATTCAATGTGTTGTAAATGTACAGCGTGGATGTGAATTGGTCCCAGGACCACTGATACCTTCTGCAAAGCTGAGTTTAAAATACCACAAAGCACTTCAACAGCAGATACTGCAAGATGTGTCCGCACTTGATTTCAGTGGTTTTACATTCACAGGCGACCAGATTGCATCGAGAATCTTGCTTTATTATAATGATTAAATTCAACAGTTAGTTGAAGGGGAGAGGAAGGAGAATGCCCAGTAGGGAATGTCTTGCTCAGAAGCAGGCGGCCATCATATGAAGAAAAAGTCAGGTGAAGAGGATCATGGAGCAATCAGGGTTCAGTCTGGAAGGCTTCCAGCCGTCCTCCTTATGGACATGTCCCTGAAAGATGCAATGGAAGAATCCAATAGAATCCAATAGAAGCTGTGAGTGGGAGATTACTCATCTCTCCTAATATCAGCGACTGGGCAGAGGAGGAATGGTGGAGACTTCCTCCCCATCCTGACCCTTCCAGGGAGGCGGAAGACAGAATAGATTTACAACAGGGGTTTGAAGGAGGTCGCAGCACAGAGGCAGATGAGGGGGAAAGCTGGGGAATCATGGGAGAGCCGGAACAACACCCAGCTTACACATTGTCCTTAGAAAGCATCCCAGACCCTCCATCTCCCAGAACCCGGCGAACCTTGAAAGTAGGAGAGCAAAGAGCTCAAAGACAGAGGGCACATTTCAGCTCCCGTAGATGTCAGGCTTCAGGGAATCAGCTTCTTCCCCCATGGCCACCAATGAGCAGATCAAATGAAAGGGAATTCTTACCAGTTAGTTTCTTTAATAAACACAGCAAAGGACAAAAGGATGTGTCTACCCAGAATGGCAGTGCTCCCAATTAAGGCTTACACCCCCTCCGTCCCTATTAATCTATGTCACTCCCACTTCTTGTAATCTGAGCTTGTACCCTCTGTGCTTTCTGTTCTTACACTTTCTGAGCTCTTTGTGACAAAAGTACTCCAGCAAAAGGATACCCGCAAACACATCGAAGGCAAAAACCAAGGACTCTATTTTCCAGTGTGCCATATTCCTTCACATAAATTCAACTTTGTTTGCATTCTAATGAGAAACCACCTAATTCGCAGTTCTCAAACCAATAGGCAGGCTGAAACACAACTATCCTTTGAAATTCACACATCTCTGGGGAGGTTGTTTTTATTGTTATTTTTGCAATGCAGTTCTCCAACCAAAACAATGAGTGCAAAAATGTGTGCAGTAGCAAAACATGTGAAGACATATTAGGAAAAATAACCCAGAAAAGTACATTGTATTTGGGGAAAACTGCTTGCAGAAATGTGCACATGGATGGAAAGTGCATTGGGAAATGCTTCTGAGAAATCTGCAACAGTTCCAAAAATAGAACTTACTTGTCAGTATGAACAGTCCAATCTGGTGCTTGGATCTCCGCAGAGTGCCTGACTGCTGGATCGCTTACCATATCTGAGTAAAGATGAAAAGCTGTTTTGTCAAACTGTCTTTACCATCACCAACAACAATTCATTCCTATGCAGTACCACAAACTCTCCCTCCCTCCCTCCCTCTCTCTCTCTCTCTCTGCATTCTGGCTTTTAATGAGAACTAGCGAGTCCTGTGGAGCATTTCTCACAGGGCAGTCTTAACCATAGGCGCTAGGGTGCGGGGCACCCGGGCACCAGGCTCTCAGGGGCACCAGGCCAAGAGTCCAGGGCCCAAGAGTTGGAGTCCGGGAAGAGCCTGCCCATTGGTCTGAGCGCCGCGGTGGGCTCTTCTGTGCCATGAGTTTGGGGACGAGCTAGCGAGGCACTGAGGCAGCCAGCCAGCTCCACCCTCCTGTGTGCCTGGGATTGGCATAGGGCCATGGAGAGGCCTGCCCAGTGCATGCTGCTTACACCATGAGGCTCCCTAAAAAAAGGTCAACAACTCTGGACAACTGGGTGTGGGTGTGGGTGGGTGTGCCGGGCAGATCTTTCTCAAAACGGTTTACAAGGTTTCTCTGGCCCTGGTTTCTCAAAATGCTCTACAAGGTAAAAAGGAGGTCTACATGAAGAATTAAATGCATTTCACTTAACCTGGGACGGTTGATTGAGTTGCGGTATTGCTGGTACTCATTGTAATATTGAACCAGTTGGTCGAGTGGAGCATCTTCACCGGGGAATTCGGGAGCAATGCGTGCCGTGTCCCCAACGTGGCTGAGAAACACAGCCAGACAGCAAGCGAAGGTGAAGAAGGAGAGGCGGAATCTCTGTGTAGCGATCATCTGTATTGGGAAAGGGAGGGGAAAGTCCCTATGATACCAAAGCGTCTTGGGAGGCAAGGGATGTCAGCATCACTAAGCCTTATTATGGTATATGTATATGTAGCTAACAAGCTAGTGTGCTACTATTCATAATAAAATTTATTATTATTATTATTATTATTATTATTATTATTATTATTCTATACCACCCTTCATCCAAGGATCACAAGGCAGTTTACATTATAAAAACACAAAAATACATAAATAGTAACTAACAAAAACAGTACACACAAAAAAAAGTTTAAAAGGCCATAGATTGTTTTATTAACCACACATTGCTCTGTGCATGGAATCGCGTAAGTTCAATATGAGTTAGTGCATGGGGAACTCATACCCTCCAACATTTCTCCAATGAAAATAGGGACATCTTATTAAACCACTGAGCCTAGGGCTTGCTGATAAGAAGGTCGGCAGTTCGAATCCCTGCGACGGGGTGAGCTTCCGTTGCTCGGTCCCAGCTCCTGCCCACCTAGCAGTTCGAAAGCATGTCAAAGTGCAAGATAAATAGGAACTGCTCCAGTGGGAAGGTAAACGGCGTTTCCGTGCGCTGCTCTGGTTCGCCAGAAGCAGCTTAGTCATGCTGGCCACATGACCTGGAAGCTGTATGCCGGCTCCCTCGGCCAATAATGCGATATGAGCGCCGCAACCCCAGAGTCGGACACGACTGGACCTAATGGTCAGGGGTCCCTTTACCTTTACCTTTACCCATCTAACTGGGATGCCCCAGCCGCTCTGGGTGGCTTCCAACATATATAAAAACATAATAAAACATGAAACTTTTTTTTTAAAAAATCATGCAGATTTGCCTTCAGAAGTCTTCTAAAGGTAGTCTAGTTACTTATCTCCTTGGCTTGGTGGGGTCACATAACTCCATAACCTCCAACATTTCTCCAATGAAGATAGGGACATCCTAAGGAAAAGTGGGACATTCCAGGATCAAATCAGAAACCAGGACGGCTTCTGTAAATCCAGGACTGTCCCTGGAAAATAGGGACACTTGGAAGGTCTGGAAACTGTGAAGCAAGGTAGGCAGATGCACATGAGTGCTGACCCCCCAATGCTGGACATGTTCTGCAGCATTGATCCTCCTTCTCGGTGCCTGTTCTTAGAAACATTACGGCAACCGTATCCTTTTGCATCTGATACAGTGAACCTCAGGGCTCACTCTGACATTTGTGCTATGCTTCTAGGCAGAGATGCAGGCTTTAAAGCTCTGTGTCTGAACACTTTTTTCCTTTCTTTTTAAGATAATTTTTATTCATTTTTTAAGAAAAAACAAGCAAACATAAAGACAAAAAAACCCACAAATAATTCTTCTTCAATCATTACTTTCTATAACATTGTTAAGAGACTTCCCCCCTCCCCTCTGAAGTTCATTTCTAAACATCATAGACAATTTTTAAACAATTTTTTTTTACAAAATTAACCTTATTTTACTCTAAAACCTTCTATACAACTTAACCTGACTTCTATATTGTGTTTGAACACTTTCTTTCTTTCTTTCTTTCTTTCTTTCTTTCTTTCTTTCTTTCTTTCTTTCTCTCTATTAGTCTTAATCTTTTCTTTTTTATCTTTATGTATGTATATATGTATGTATATATATTTGTATTTTAATTCAATAAAGATTCTTTCTTTCTTTCTTTCTTTCTTTCTTTCTTTCTTTCTTTCTTTCTTTCTCTCTCTCTCTCTCTCTCTCTCTCTCTCTCTCTCCAGAAAAACTCACGTTTGATTAGAGCAAATGGCAACTGGGTTTTCCACAGAATGGCCTTTGCTATGCGGTAAAACATAGGTTTTCCCCGGCAGGGGGAAATGCCGCCTGGACAAGGAGCTTTAAAGTGTGGACCCGTGCTCTGAAAGCGCAGCACAAAAGGATGAGCTCTGAGCCATCTTGGACCAGATCAAAGCCCATTCTTCCGTTCACGTCTCTGGCCAGCCAGAAGTTTCCTGGAAGCACACACACTTGTCTGTGAAGCCTTTCCTCCACCCTCAGCAGGCTTCACTTGATAGTTCACAATGGTTGAAAATACTTTTATCGCCTCCCAAGACCTTTCCATTGCTAGTGCCAAACCCTCCCCGCTTCTCCTTGGACCCATTTCCGCAGCAGATGCTAGCGAAGAAAGGAGAGAGAAAATCCTATAGTTATTCCCTCCCGTCCTACAAGCCAGGGAAGTATCAGAATGCACAGCAGGATTTCAAGAGCCTTGAAAGGAAATTTCCTCCAAGCAAGACACTTTTATATGAGACTAGCTGGCCCGGACACGCCTTGCTGTGCCTGACTCAGGGATAGCGAAAACAGAAAATTTACTGGGACAGTGTGACTTTTGTAACTGCAAGCAACGAAGCAGGGACAGAGCAACGGAGATCTTCTGAAACAACACTGCCCAAGGCATGATGGAGAGCAGCAACGGCTGGCAAAATACAGACATAATATATTACCAGGACAGCAAGAAACACTACGGACATAATAATTGCCACACGCAGGAAGGAGAGAGTTTGAATGCTTCATCTGTAGGTGTAGAAATCATTCAATGTGTCAATACGAATGGAGGTCGTGAAAACCGCAATTGCGATATAAGGGATTGGTATTTGGACTGGAGCATAATTGAAATTTATAAGAGTTTGGAACGCAGAAACAAAGAAAATCATCAAACCATTAATTCTAGCACAGGGGAGGGGGGAGTCTCTAAATTGTATAATTTGGCATCTCAATGATTGGTATTATGAATTGTAATTTGGCATTATTATAATGAGGCTATTATTGGATTGTTGTACAGTAATTGAAAATTACCCAGGTGGCGCTGTGGGTTAAACCACAGAGCCTAGGGCTTGCTGATCAGAAGGTCGGCGGTTCGAATCCCCGCAACGGGGTGAGCTCCCGTTGTTCGGTCGATGCTCCTGCCCACCTAGCAGTTCGAAAGCACATCAAAGTGAAAGTAGATAAATAGGAACCGCTCCGGCGGGAAGGTAAACGGCGTTTCCGTGCGCTGCTCTGGTTCGCCAGAAGCGGCTTAGTCATGCTGGCCACATGACCCGGAAGTTGTACGCCGGCTCTCGGCCAATAAAGCGAGATGAGCGCCGCAACCCCAGAGTCGGACACGACTGGACCTAATGGTCCCCTTTACCTTTTAATTGAAAAGTAATAAAAAGTCATTATCAGAAAGGAAAAAGGAAATACTTTTTTCACCTTCCAAGACCTTTACATCACTAGCGCCAAACACTCCGCTTCTACTTGGACCCCAGAAGAAGTTGCAAAGGAAAGAGAGAGAAAATCCTATAGTTATTCCCTCCCGTCCTACAAGCCAGGGAATTATCAGAATGCACAGCAGGATCTCAAGAGCCTTGAAAGGAAATTTCCTCCAAGCAAGACAACTGGCTAGAGAAATGGGTCCGAAGCGCTTCATCACAACCACACCGAGGTTTTTACCCTGAGCCTTTTGGAAGCTGGAAACAGGAATGTGCTGGCCTGGGTGGGTCCTTCTGTGTTTCCTCTCGGTCTCAATCTGTGGCAGCTCCTGGGGGATTTTTATACTTTCCCCCCCCTCCTCCCCCCTCTCCCTCACACCTCCACACACCGTAAAGGGGACACTCTTAATGCCCATTTGCAACCAGTGGGTTCCGTCCCTCCCCTGACAGTTCACCCACCTGAAAACATTTTGCTGGCAAGAACTAGATTGTGGGGTTTCCCCCCCCCTCTAAATGCGAGTGATTAATTACTTATTTGTTTTCGGTCCGCCTGAAGATAAAATGGAAAGAATCGCCTTTAAAAGGAAACAAAAAGAAACGGAAAAAACCAGAAACATCTAGTGTTAAAGATAATGGTGTGCATGTTATTTTCAAGAATATGCCGATTTTTATTTACACCTTCCTGATATTTGCATTTTTGCAAACACCGTTGGGTTGGAGGGCTGCATCGCAAAATTCAGATGAGTGAAAATTTGTGTTGGCTGTGTTTCAGTTCTCATTAATTTTTGGAAATGGCAAATTTGATAGATGGGATGCAAATGGAATTGAATTTCCTCCCCAACCCTGAGTAGGAGATATATGTTGCCTGCAGTAATCCGCCAAGTGGTAATCATTCAGAGAATGCCACTATTTTTAAGTCTCAGGGGCCTGATCCTTCACCCTCAACAAACCTCTCTTTCTTGGTGCAAAGTGAAATGCTCGGTTCCCACTACTTGCCTACGGCTTCCGTCAACTTCATTCCTCAAAAGCTGGTTTCACAGCAGGGCCGGGAAATTTCTGGTTTGGACTTCTGTTCTTCAGGTCCATAGAGTAGTAACGACAAAACAGACAACATCTGTTTAGACTGAAAGAGGGAAAGGTAAGCTTTCGTCATACCGTGTCTTCATGGTCCTGTAGTTAGATCTATTACCAAAAAAAGGTCTGACAATAGTCTCAGTGCCAACCTGCCCACACACAATGGGTGTAGCTAATGAAAGGCAAATAATGAAATAAAACCAAAGAAATCTGCTTCATAGAAGAAGAAGAGTTTGGATTTGATATCCCGCTTTATCACTACCCGAAGGAGTCTCAAAGCGGCTCACATTCTCCTTTCCCTTCCTCCCCCACAACAAACACTCTGTGAGGTGAGTGGGGCGGAGAGACTTCAGAGAAGTGTGACTAGCCCAAGGTCACCCAGCAGCTGCATGTGGAGGAGCGGAGACGCGAACCCGGTTCACCAGATTACAAGTCTACCACTCTTAACCACTACACCACACTGGCTCATAGGTCATACTGATGGCAAGGATGGCATCTAAAACCTCTTCCCACTGAGTCCAATGAGATTTACCCCCTGATAAGCATATACAGGGTTACAGCTTTTTGCATGTGATGCTAAATGGGTCACTTGGGGGGGGGGGTCTGTGTTGGTTTAATCGAACAATTAATGGCTGCAAGGCAATCTTTCTAGTTTTAGAATGCAACAGTTGGTTTAACTCCTTTCTCTCCTGCTGCAATCATGATGAAAACGCCCCCCCACCCACCCCCATTGCTCTTGGCCCTGGGAGAGAAAGATACATTGGAGCCACTAAAGACACTGCTTTGCTATATATTAAAGAGGGTGGGAAATGGGTGTGCTTTCAGTATGAATATGTCTGACTTTTTCCATTTTATTTATTTGTTTATACTTTTCAAGTTTATACATTTCACTAGTTTTATACATTTCACTAGTTTTACATTCATTTTGACATTTCAAAACTTGACTTCCATCCCCTTCTTTCTGCGGTTCCCTAAATTTATTTGTAATATCTTCTGCCTATCCAAATTAACTTACTTTGATCATTTATTCGCCTTCTTTAAATATATACTCTTATAAAACTGCAGATTGTTACAATAACTCTGCCAATGTTTTTATCTGTTTATAATTCATCTGTAAATATTCAATAAACCATTTCCATTCTTTTATATATATATAAAATTTATATTTTTAAAAAAATCCTTTGCATTTTGGGAATCCCACAGCACTAAGACCAGGGATCCACAGCATTAAGATTCAGAGAACTGTATAAACCACAGAAGGCTGAGCATATGGAGGTGCCTAGTGCTTCACCTAAAAACTTCCATGTGAACATATCTATGAGCTACTTGTATAATTATACATGTGTTGCTAGGTTTCTGGGTTTTGCTCCCTGTGGAAGAGACTCTATCTATCTATCTACCGGTATATATATATATATATATATATATATATATATATATATATATATGGAGTAGGAATGGGTGGAGAAATCCAATTCAGTTCACATATATAAGCAAGCCTACGTAAATAATTTTCACTTTCCAAAACAATGCACAAATCAAAGCACAGCCATCCAAATCTTGTAATGTTGTTCTCCAGCCAAGCAATGTGTGCAAAATGGCATATATTGGGTTAAATTAAACATAAGGATACTTATACCGGTAAAAAATAACAGATAAAAATGTATTGCATTAGGGGAAATTGCTTTGCAAAAAAAAAAAAAAAAACAGTCCACGTTAGGAGAAATTAGCACTAACATCCTGGTGAATTTTCACGAGGAACTTTAAAAAAAAGTTAACAGATGTGGAAAGGGACAGAACTGAACTTAAGATTGTAAAAATGGGAAACAGAGAGACCAAAACTGACCAGTTCTCCCATTCCCACATCAAGCACAGCGGATCCCTGCATGGAAACCTCTTTCCACGCATGCAATAATTTCACTGGTCATGGTGTGCTAAGTGTCTATTAAACACCTTGAAGACAAACGCATTGGGTGAAAATTGGAGAAAGCAATGTTGAATTTGGCAACATGTGCAGCAGATTCCAAGAAAAAGCAACAGGTGGACGGGGGGGGCTGTTTGCGGTCCCTCCACCCCTTGATCCTTTAGAGAAAGACCTTTGACGCAATTTTCACCTAAGTTTCCCTTCCGTCTTCGGAAAGGCATTTTCAAAACAGATCTTTAACAGGACCAACCAAGCGGGTGAACTTCTTCAGGTTCAACGAAAGAAAGGGAGAGAAACAGATGTTGCTATCTATGACCTGAAAGCTGATTAATGCCAGAAGCAGATTTTTTTAAAAAAACCTGCTGGCTGGCTGCTGTGATTTCAGAAGGAGAGCAGCCGCTGCGACTTTGCCCCAGTAGACATTGGGTGCAATCTGAGCATCGTCTAAAACTAATCATGCCTCCATCGCACCTCCTTAATTCCAGTCTGAGACTGCAACAGGCCACAGATTTGGGCTTACGTCATGCCAAGAAACATCTGCTTCCGTTTGCTGCACCCTCTTGGTGACTTTTAGCGTTGTTTCTTCTAAGAATAAGATGTTACGCTGCAGCTGAATTGAACTTCCTTGCTGCTGCCTGCATCCAGCAGGTGGCACCCCAGTATTCATGAAGTCCCACAATCCCAGCAGTGCATCCAGAATATAAGGGCATTTTATTTTATTTTTTGTCCTTGCAGTAGCTGTCCGATTTCCAGCAGGTGTCAACTGTCTGGTTCTTCCTTCTCCCCTTGCTTCTAGCAAGTATTGTGCTGGTCCAAGGGCAATCCAAGAGGCAAGGTCTGGGTCCTGTCCAAAGTCTAAAGAGTCTACAATGAAGCTGAGGCAGGGTGCAGGGCAGGAAACTAGGCAAAGGCAGGAACCAGCAATGTTGCTCCCGCAACTTGGGGCTGGGGCTGGCCGGCTTTTATCTGCCCCGAGGCATAGGGCAGCCCCGATCCTCAGGTGACTCGCCTCTCCTGGCCTGGAGGTGAGCACTCCTCCTGCGGGAACTCAGTTCCCTTCGCCTCTCTGCCCTGAGCCTCTGCAGCTCAGGAGAGGCTGGAGAGTTACCGGACCCAGAGGCAACCTCAGCTTCCCCTGACGGGGCTGGGAGTGGAGCACCTGCAGGCAATGGGTCCTCCACCCCATCAGGAGCCAGAGCAGACTCAGCAGATGCCTGCACCTGAGGATCCAGCACACCCTTCAGACTCAGGCCCTAGCCCCGGCTCTGCTGATTCTGGAGGCGGGGTATCCTGTGCAGGCTGGGATCCCTCAGGTTCAGCATCTGAGTCTGAATCCCAGGCCATCACAAGTATGAATTTAGACTCCAAAGTTATGAAAGTGTAAGTGTCAAGTGTTCAGAAATTTGGCCCTCCAACCTTGGGAAGGACATCTCTTTTCAAACCTCTAGAGTGAATTTTGCTGTTTGTTATCTATCTATAATCTATCTATCTATCTATCTATCTATCTATCTATCTATCTATCATCTATCTATTTGGTTTTTCAGATTACAATTTTACAATCACGTATCCAACATACAACATAAAAACAAGGTTCCAAAGAATCTCCTGGACTTTCCCCTCCTCCCCTTTGTGGGTCCTATTGTTAATCATTTCCTCCTGCATCTTTTCTAATAATCCAAATCTTTTACCTCTCCATTGTGTAAAAAATTCACCATTAAACTACACATGTTATTCCAATCCTGCTAACGGTTTTAACTGTTTACAATGGTCTTTAAGATAAATTTTAAAAATTCCCCATTCCTTATTAAAAAATTTGGTCTTCCTGATTTCTGATTCTTCTGGTCATTTTAGCCATTTCGGCATAATCCATCAACTTAATCTGCCACTCTTCTCTGGTCGGGACTTTATTTTCTTTCCATCTCTGGGCTGATAACATCCGTGCAGCCGTGGTCGCATACATAAATAATCTTTTCTGTTCCCTTGGGGTTTCAGCAGCTAGAATTCCTAAAAGAAAGGCTTTGGGGGGGTTTTAAAGAAAAAGTTATTTTAAACATTATTTTCAATTCATTATATATCATTTCCCAAAATTCTTTTACTACCTTACACTTCCACCACATATGATAATAGGTGCCTATTAAAGATGCAATAGCCCTGTCCTCATATACAATCTACACCTGCTGAAATTCTCTCTCGTCTCCATTCTGTGGATTTCCAAATGCTTAGAAATGGTGGGGCCTTACAGAGTGGTGGCAAAGTTTCCTAAAATGCTAGTATATCTATTTCAGTGGAAGAAATGAAGGTGGGTGGGAGAATCCTTCATGGAAATGACATGTTATTTCTAGGACAATAGAGCAGATTTCTGGAAAAACAGCCAGCAGAGGGGACTACAATGAAACATTTGTGTGTGTGTCCTGACTTTTGCCCATCACTCACAGAGAGAAGCTGTTACTTGGAAGTAAGAAATAGATGCTTATCCAGGCAAGGCAAGTAATACTTCAGGTTCAGCAGCAGGCAGAGAGTTCAGGGGAGCCACAGTTCAGGAGCAGGGCAAGACGTTCAGAAGCAACAAAGATGTCCCAACAAGTTGCTCCGCTCCTCTTGCCAAGCTTTGAAAGACAAGGTGTGGCACTCTCACTCACGAGTCTCTCTTGCCTTGTGAGAATATCAAAATGGCAAGCGCCTGCTCCAGTGCAGAAGGTGGGCCTGCTCCCATCTGTGAAGGCAGCACCAGCAACTAGCTACAAGACAACAGCCTCCTGTTCAGGCTCATGTTCACTCACTGCCGCCTCCTGAATGTCTGCTTTGCAGGAAGGTTCGAGGGGAGGAGAAACCTGGAACCCCTGCTCCCTCTTCGAAAGCAGCAGAAATAGGGGTGGAAAGGGGAGATTTCCCCCTCCTCCAACCCAACAAAAAAGGAAAGTTCTCATTGGGAACTAATGTTCTACTGTCATAGAATGGTGCCTTATGAATTTTTTGACATGTTTTCTATACTGTCTGGTGTTTTATTGCTGTAAACCGTCTTTAAAAAAAATATAGCAGGGGCCCCTTTTAAAAGATAAATCAAGTAAATAAATCCATAAAGGTTGAGGGGGGGGAACCCTCATGTTTTTAAAGCATATCATTTTCTCCTTTGGTGTATTACATTGATGGTGCTCCCTTTTAATCACTGTTTTATAAAGTGCTAACTCTAGATATTTAACTGAGATTCTTATATTTTGATGATGTTACTGTTTTTATATCTTACATGATATTCTAAGCCACCTTTTGGAAAAGGTTTGGTTATAGCCATTTGACATAAATTAGATTGTGGTGTGTTGTTGTTGTTGTTGTTTGTGGTAGAACTGGGTAGATCACCTTGGGAGCCAATCTTGACTTAGGGCTTCTGCGTACCTCCATTTGCCCGGCTGCTTTCCCCTGAGGAAACTTGATCTTTAGTGCTGACGTGGAACAAACACTAACTGAGACCATTTCCCTCCAACCCACCCCCTCCGTGTAGCTGCGGGTGCTGGCAAGCCACGCTATGCCACTGGGAAAGGTGACCGATTTTAATATTTAAAGGGGTGTGGGGAAGTAGAGAGGGGACCATTGTTGAGACCATACATTGAAGGACAGAAATCGGCCAACCCAGTCACCAGAATGAGATGTCAGAATAGATGGTTCATTCTACTTCAGACAGTAAGCAGGGGAATGGTGTTTTTTAATGCTCTCCTCCATCAGTGTGATGGCCTGGGATTCAGACTCAGATGCCGAACCTGAGGGATCCCAGCCTGCACAGGATTCCCCGCCTCCAGAACCAGCAGAGCCGGGGCTAGGGCCTGAGTCTGAAGGGGCCTCACCTGTGCTGGATCCTCAGGTGCAGGCATCGGCTGAGTCTGCTGTGGCTCCTGATGGGATGGAGGACCCATTGCCTGCAGGTGCTCCACTCCCAGCCCTGTCAGGGGAAGCTGAGGTTGCCTCTGGGTCCGGTAACCCTCCAGCCTCTCCTGAGCTGCAGAGGCTCAGGGCAGAGAGGCGAAGGGAACTGAGTTCCCGCAGGAGGAGTGATTGCCTCCAAGCCAGGAGAGGCGAGTCACCAGAGGATCGGGGCCGCCCTCTGCCTCGGGGCAGATAAAAGCCGGCCAGCCCCAACCCCAAGTTGCAGGAGCAACAGTGTTGGTGACCAGTTCCTGCCAGTGTTCCTGCTTGAAACCTGTCCTGCTTTCCTGACCCGCCCTGGTTCCCTGCTTGCCTACCTGTTCCTGACTTGGCCTGACTCCCTGCCCTGCACCCGGCTTCAGTTATTACGGACTGCCTTTATGTTGCACCTCTGACCACGGACCAGACTTGGAACTCACCTTTTGGATACCCCCCGGGACCAGCACAACCGGAAGCTTCTCTGGACATAGAAAACGGGCACTGAAAGCAAAGGGTAGAACCGGAGGCTTTCTCTGCAGCAAAGAAAGGGCTCTCCTTGGAGGACATTTTGGCATGACAAGGACTTGAAAAATGGTATTGCACACCTTCAATTGGAGGTGGTACAGTCCACACTTCTACCTCAAAATTCTACCACTTCACCTTCCTGCATTTGTTGAGTGTTGGCCTTGCCTTACACTTATGTTTCCAAGTGAGGTTTGGCGCAACATTGATGTGTATTACTCCAGGTTTTCAATCATCTGTCCAAGAACTGTGGGCAGTATTGGGTGGCTCCCAGGATTCTGTTCCCCAGTTGGAATAACCTAGAACATTTGCAGTATTGCTGTTGTGATGGCCTGGGATTCGGACTCGGATGCTGAACCTGAGGGATCCCAGCCTGCTCAGGATTCCCTGCCTCCAGAACCAGCAGAGCCGGGGCTAGGGCCTGAGTCTGAAGGGTCCTCACCTGTGTTGGATCCTCAGGTGCAGGCATCTGCTGAGTCTGCTCTGGCTCCTGATGGGATGGAGGACCCATTGCCTGCAGGTGCTCCATTCTCAGCCCCGTCAGGGGAAGCTGAGGTTGCCCCTGGGTCCGGTAACCCACCAGCCTCTCCTGAGCTGCGGAGGCGAAGGGCAGAGAGGCGAAGGGAACTGAGTTCCTGCAGGAGGAGTGCTCGCCTCCAGGCCAGAAGGAGAGGCGAGTCACCGGAGGATCGGGGCCGCCCTATGCCTCAGGGCAGATAAAAGCCGGCCAGCCCCAGCTCCAAGTTGCGTGAGCAACACAGTTGCTACCGTGTGCCTGCCTGGGTCCTCGTGCCTATTCCTGACCTGTACCTTGCCCTGCTTCCTGCCTTGTTCCTTGCCGGACCGACCCCCTGTTGGACTGCTGAACCTCAGACTGGACTTTGACCCTGCTTCTTGGATGAACCCCTGGCGTGTTCCTGACCTCTCACTACCCAGCTAGACCCATGGACTGTTATCTGACCCTGCCATCGCCCCGTCCCAGGACTTGGTTGCTTCGCTGGACCCACCACTGTTGTCTGGGACTGCTGACCACGCCCCGCTTGGCCCCGGGTGAGTTTCTGGTCTTCCCACCCAGTGTCCTCTGGGCTGGGCACCCCCGGGGCCAGCACAGCTGTAGCAGTTTCTGTACCCCAGCACTCAAAAGACTGTCCCACTTCAGTTGGTTGGGAACAAAGGGAGGAATGCAATAAGCTTCTCCATCAAACTTGCTTTTTATTCTTGAGACAAACAGAAATAATTTAAAAGACATGCATTTACACACACATACTCCTATTCACACCCGCACACATGATGTACAGGACAACCCAGAGTAGACGTAATGAGGGCTTGCACTGGGGGGTCTTACAACCTTGGCTGCTGCCAAGGGCTGGGGGCAACCTTTTTGCCCCCAGACACAAAGCACTCTTCTGGCACCCCCTGTTGGCTTGTAGGAAGAAAGAGGCCTGGCTCATTGCAATGTTGTCTTGCAGAGGGGGATGCAGTGAGAGTTTCTTTCCCAAGCCTCTTCAGTATTGGATGGAGAAAGTTGAGGTGGGGAACGGACGGGCTCTCTTTAAATCATCACAGCTTAATTGGTTTTGAGAAATGCAAAATGAACACAACGATTTGCCTGTTTAAAAAGAAGCAGCAGATGGACCGCTGGTCGAGGAGCATCGAAATCATTGCCACATGTCATCGAAACTGCAAAAAAGGAAGAAAAGGTGGTGAACACAGGGAATTGGAGGAAGAAGCTCAAATAGACTTTGCTGCAGCTCCCTGTCCCAAAAGCCAAGACCATCTACCTGCAGAACCCAGAGCATTGGTGTACCAGCCGTGCACAAACCTTTAAAAAATGGTTTCTTAGCAAGTATATATTTTACATACATTGTGGCTTCCAAAATACAGGTTGCTTCAAAAATATTGTTTTTACTCATGAGCAAATTATAGATAGATTATTGATCAAAATATTAAAACTCCCATGATTGATTCCAATAAGTTTAAACTTTTTTTGTTCTGTGAACCACACTGGGACCTCCGGGAATAGTGATATATTAATAATAATAATAATTAATAATTAATTTAATTAAATTAATAATAATACCTTTTATTTTATTTTATTTCATTTTTTTTTGCATTGCATTCCATTGCATTGCATTGCATTTCATTATCAGCTGGATAGCTGGTTGTAGGTTCAATTCCCCTAAGGTACATCTGCATATCCCTGCATTGCAGGAGGTTGGACTAGATGATTCTCAGGGTACCTTCCAATTCTATTCTTCAATTATTGGCTTGAGCATATAGGATAAGCTCTAGATCTCAACAAATGTCATAAAATAGGGATGGTTGTTATGAAATGCCCTGCCTGGGGCAGTTTGTGAGACTGCCCCAAAGCCAGAGCAAAGCCGTGCGCGCACATCCCCGGCTACAGAGAGTCCGGTGGCGCAGTCATATGTGATTGTTCCCAGCATGAAGAACAACACACACAAGCCATAATTAAGGCTAAACTATTTATTGTAGGAATAGTGCAGAGAGAATCTCTGCTGCCAGCTCAATAACAGAGCTGCCATAAAGCCGTCTGTTCGGCATTGAGGTCTAGCCAGAAGAGGGAGCACAAAGGCTAGGATTACAATAGTACAGTGAAACATAAACATTCCATGTAGGAAAAGATAAGGCAGCTATCTCACACCTTAGTGAGACAGGCAATAGTCAGACTGGCCTCGCTGCAGCTGTTGCCGCTCGGCTTGGACAAAAATCATAACAATGATACCATGCTTAGACTGAATCATGAAAGGCCCTGAATCTATATTACATGATTCCTGGGTTTCTTCTATGTGTTTGCACTTTAGCATGGAAGAGGGTTAGATACATGCAGAAAGGTGCTTCCCCATTGCTGGGTAATCTTGAAGTTCTAGGTCTAGAATACATTGGAGCAGACAAGGTGGTTTCCAATCTCTTGAGAATCACTTTTCTTTCTATTTATGAGGCACTTGGGATGCTTCTCCCCATCCCAGTAGACGACACAGAAAACGCAATGTGTCTCCAAGCCTGGAGCGTGCCCCTTCCCTTTAGCAAGGTTGTGGTGGTTAGAAAGAATTGGCTCCAGGTCAGGAAACAGGCAGGTCCCGGGTAGGTTTGCTGCAAAAAATGATTGCACCCTGCACTGCTAGGACTTACCTTGACCGGTCATCATGGCTAGCTCCACTGTTGCTGCTGCTGTCTCCGAAAATAAGCTCTGACATCAAGGTCTCTGGGCTGGATCTCTTGCCAAACCTTCAGTGGGGAGAGGAATAACTGAGTTAATGCCATCCAATTTGTTCCCTTGGAGACAGAAAAGGGGATTTTTACTCCTCCCCACCCTACCTCTGATTTCCCCAGCCATGAGGCAGCCCCCCCCTTCCTGTTATTTAATGACAGCAGACATGCATGGCAAGGAATTGAACACTAGCGCCACCCCCACCCCCACTGATGCACATTTTATTCATGCACGGCCGCTGGGAAATAATTTAAAAATTCACTTCAAACCCGGAAATTGTGGGAGAGAGCTGGGGAGTCCTTGTGGCAGGTGAGGAGTCTTTACCCAGAGCCCGAAGAGGACATCATTGAGGGTAGAGAAGAGACCAGTGGGGCTTTGTTTCAGCTGCCCAGCCTCCTCGCCCTGTAGCTGATGTGCGGGGTATCGCAGCAGCAGCAGTAGCTTTCCCTTGTGTCTTCCAGCCTCCTGCCAACCCCAGAACTTTGGTTCTATCTGTGGATATTTTTGAATGCAGTATTTTTTTGGTCTGCATTATATCTGGACATTTTAGGTTTGTCTTGGTCTGGTGCACATAAGATCTTTCGTTCTGTAGTTGTGTGATTTGTTCTTGTATTGTGATGGGCATTGGCGTTGAACAATAAAAAAATCTATAGAATCAATTTGAGGGAGAGCGGCCGAGGGAGCGTTTAAAAGGTGTTTAGAGGGTGCTCCCCACTTTACGCAATTTCACTGATGCCCAGAACATAACCCCTGAGTAAGTGGAGGGACGCCTGTAAGGTAAAAATAAAAAAGGTAAAGGACCCCTGGACGGTTAAGTCCAGTTAAAGGCGACTATGGGGTTGCAGTGCTCATCTCGCTTCAGGCCTTGTGAGGGAGCCAGTGTTTGTCCCCAGACCGCCTTCCGGATCATGTGGCCAGCATGACTAAATCGCTTCTGGCACAATGGAACACCGTGACGGAAACCAGAGCGCACAGAAATGCCTTTTACCTTCCCGCCTATTTATCTATTTATCTACTTGTGTGCTTTCAAACTGCTAGGTTGGCAGGAGCTGGGACAGAGCAATGGGAGCTCACCCCATCGCGGGGATTTGAACTGCCGACCTTCCGATCGGCAAGCCCAAGAGGCTCAGTGGTTTAGATCACAGCACCAACTGCGTCCCTTAAACACCTGCACTGCCTCGGCCACTAACCTTGCTCTGACTCAGGCTCTCACCCACATAGGGAGTCGCTTCCACAGCTGCCTTTGCCTGGGAAATGTTAAATAAATGTGCTCAGGATGGAAGACGGCTGCATCTTTCTCTCCCTTCCTTCTTGCTCATAATGCTCATTCCCCACCAACATTCAGCAGGCAGGAGGGGTGTGTGTGTCTGTCTGTCTGTCTGTCTGTCTGTGTGGACAGGGCTCACAGACACCAGTCTAGAGACCATCGCACCACTTTCAAAGCAACACACACCTTGGCCTTGTCACCAGGTTAAGGTAGTGTCGGAGAGCTGACAAGTATCTGGCCATTTCTTCAGCAGAGGCGTCTTCTCCAGGGTGCTCTGGCTGCTGAGGGTAGGCCTCTACCAAGGTTCCCAGGCAGAACAAGATGCACAGAGTCACAGCGATCATGAGAGGCCAGGACTTCAGGGAGGCCACCATCTAGCAAAAAAAGAGACAAGAATGTACAGAGTCCGAAAATCAGCCTACGCTAACCGAGTGTTGACAGGATTGCACCACAAAAGCACCTGGTACTTCCAGTCCCTTGTGGAAGCGCCAGTTTTACGTTAGCTGTCTTAGCCGGTGTAGTGGTTAAGAGCGGTAGACTCACATTCTGGTGAACCGGGTTCGCGTCTCCGCTCCTCCACATGCAGCTGCTGGGTGACCTTGGGCTAGTCACACTTCTCTGAAGTCTCTCAGCCCCACTCACCTCACAGAGTGTTTGTTGTGGGGGAGGAAGGGAAAGGAGAATGTGAGCCGCTTTGAGACTCCTCCGGGTAGTGATAAAGCAGGATATCGAATCCAAACTCTTCTTCTTCTTACACTTTGCCAACTTGTCAAGATCTGGCGTACTAAGCATCAGGCTTACCTAAACTGTCTAGAAAGCAGATGTTCTGTGTGGGCATAAGCACCTCATGCTGCAGAGGCATGCTCCAGAACATTATGTTTACAGATATGCCCCCCCTCTCTCTCCCTCCATAACACTTTTGCCGAATCCTGAGGCTCAGCATAGATAGCAATTAGGGTTTCTGTGTCTTGAAGCATCCGCTGCTAATTCTCAGGAAGCAGACTGAAAAGCAAGCGGAACAGGAGGATAGGAAAGGTAGAATCTGAAGGATTCACGTGGATAATGAAGAGAAAGTGTTGGGTTCATATGGGAGTACGAATGAAAGGTCTGTCGATTTCAGTTCTCCTGAGTTTCTCATTTCTCAGTTTCTCTCAATCTTAAATACAGTTAAAGGTAGGTAGCCGTGTTGGTCTGTCATAGTCAAAACAAAATAAAATAAAAAAATTCCTTCCAGTAGCACCTTAGAGACCAACTAAGTTTGTTCTTGGTATGAGCTTTTGTGTGCATGTATCTGAAGAAGTGTGCATGCACACGAAAGCTCATACCAAGAACAAACTTAGTTGGTCTCTAAGGTGCTACTGGAAGGAATTTTTTAATCTTAAATACAGTCCCCCATGTTTCGGCAGCATTTTTTTTTTTTAAACCTTCATAAAAATTCTTCAGATTTTAGTGCAAATGACGCCTTAAAAACATATTTGGGTAAGCAGTTTTGATAAATGCACACATCTGCAAGCAATTTCTCCTAATGGAATGCATTTACATATTTTATTTCTGCAGATATGTTCATTTCCCTGCACATTTTTTACCTAATGCATCCATTTTTGCAAACTCTCTTTGGTTCTAGAACTGCATCGCAAAATTCAGAAGAGCGTGGATTTGGAAGGGTGGCTGTGTTTTGGGTCTCACATTGTTTCGGAAAGTGTGAATCTGATCGATTCAGCTTGACGTACAAACTGAACTGACCTTCTCCCCCCGTCCTGCATGGGAGAGTTCAAATCACACTTGGCCATAAGCTTATTGGAGATTTACCTATCCCGACAATAGCTCCTTGTACAATGTAGTGGAGACAAGTATACTTTCCCACGGCAAACCCTCTCCATACTGGACTTGTAAAGGTAAAGGGACCCCTGACCCGCCGACCTTCTGATCGGCAAGCCCTAGGCTCTGTGGTTTAACCCACAGCGCCACCCACATCCTTAAGCATCCTTAAAACAAGGATGAGGAACCTGTGACCCTCCTGATATTGATGGACCGCAGCTCCCACCATCCCTGACAATAAGCCATGCTGGTTGAGGCTGATGGTAATGGTACTCCAATGATATCCCTCCTCCCTCTTTTGGCCTCCTCCCCCTTGCAGTTTCTCTCCACAAGACCCTCTCCCCCAAGCCAGGATCAGTTCCAATATCCAAGCCCTCCACTGGTTGAAAATGGCTAGAAAGAAGGGCTTCAGGGAGTTAAGGAGAAGAAGGTCAAGGAGAGGATCAGCTGCTCTTTTCTTTTGCTTTTAAAATCAGATCTCCTCCCATCAGATCTCCGAGACGGTGGAGGAAGATTGGAAGAAATTTAGAAGTTACTTAAAGAAATATTGTAATATTTGAATTTAGTAATGTTTCAGAAGGCCAAAAGAGGCTCAGATTAGAAATAGATGTTTATTAGATAGGATAAGTTCAGGTATTTAGAAACTAGAAATTAGGGAGTATGTTGAATAAGTTTATTAGTAAAGATAATGAGAATTTTAAGATGAAAATTGAGAAACAAAAAGGAGTAAATAGGTAAATAGAAGTAAGAAATTGGACAACTGCTAAAGAAGTAAAGCATAGAACTTTAGATAGGGAGGTTCAGAGGAAGTCAATTCTTAAAAAGGTAAAGGTAAAGGGACCCCTGACCATGAGGTCCAGTCGTATCTTACTCTGGGGTTGCAGCGCTCATCTCGCTTTATTGGCCGAGAGCCGGCATACAGCTTCCGGGTCATGTGGCCAGCATGACAAAGCCGCTTCTGGCGAACCAGAGCAGCGCACGGAAATGCCGTTTACCTTCCCGCCGGAGCGGTACCTATTTATCTACTTGCACTTTGATGTGCTTTCGAACTGCTAGGTTGGCAGGAGCTGGGACCAAGCAACGGGAGCTCACCCCGTTGCGGGGATTCGAACCGCCGACCTTCTGATCGGCAAGCCCTAGGCTCTGTGGTTTAACCCAAAGCGCCACCTGCGTCCCTTAGTCAATTCTTAGGTGAACGTAATTGGACTAGAATCTAGGTTCAGATATATTTCTTTGTTTTGTTTTGTTTTTCTTGTATGTGTTTTAGGTGTTTGTGTTCATAAAATGTGTGTTTGATATAAAAATTGTGAAAAACCAATAAATTTTTTTGGGGGGAAATAAAAATAAAATCAGATCTCCTCCCATTCAAATCTAAATGTGGAACCGGCTGCCCCAAAACACACAGAGCATCTTGCGTTTGGCAACTGCAAACAGCCCCCAGATTTTAGACATGAAGTCGTGCTTCAGCCAGCCTCTTATTCCCTATTCCCCACAACTTTCTTTTCCTCCTGAAAAGAAGCGCAGCAGATGGAAGCACAACTGCTTCCCTGCCACACCGTCCCAGATACTCACTGTCAACAGGAGGCAGAGATGGGTGCAAAAGCTGGGTGCCAAGGGGTGCAGATTTCAAGTCGCCTCTTGCCGGTGCCTCTGCTAGCAGAGCTCTCTCGGCCAAGGGTTTATATCCTTGGTAGGTAGGTAAACTAAGGCGGGGGAGGCTCCTCCCTCCCTCCCCTCCCTACTCGCCCATCTTTTGTTGATCGATGCAATTCTGTATCAGGCACCTTGATTACTCTGTGAGGAAGCTGCGCCCAGTAAAGGTGGGGTGGGGGAGCAGGAAGGAGAACCGGTTGAACCCGGGGAAGGGTGAGGGGATTTATAGACACAGTGACTGTGTTCCTGAGCCAAGCTCTTTGTAAGATTGAATAACTGGAACTTTTGTGGAACACTGATGGGGCTACCGTCTTTCCCTCTTTTTAAGACACCGTCTTATAATTTTTTTCCCTCAAAAAAACACAGGGTGGCTTATTTTCGGGGGATATCTTATTTTTATTACGTCAGTATGGTACGGTACAGCCTCCCCCTGCACGCTGAGCAGGCGGGGCAGAACTCCACAAGAGGCGCGTTCCCCCCCCCCGTGCCTCTCGCTGGTTCACTGGCTCCCTGCGCATGGGGAACAGGTGGGGCAGGAAGAGGCGTCTTCCCCCCCCGGTGCCTCTCCCTGCGCGCTAAGCAGGCGGGGCAGAACTCCGCAAGAGGCGTTTCCCCCCCCCCATGCCTCTCACTGGTTCGCTGGCTTCCCTGCGCACGCAGGAGGGACTGAGGAGGCGACGGGAACAATGGCGGCACCACGGCTTACTTTTGGGGTACGTCTTACTTCTCACAAAGGTAAAAAAACCCTGCCATGGCTTACTTTATGACTACGTATTAAAAAGGGGGAAACAGGGTAGGATGATAGAGCTTTAGACATTCATACAGACATCCTGGTTCTAGAGTTAGGGGGTATACTCTCAAAGTTTAAGAGAACCATCAAAATATGCTGATCAGCTGCAATGTTTAAAGAGGGGGGGGGGCTTTGCTTACATCATGGCAGAAGTAACCTGTTAGTCTCAGTGCCGTCAATTGTTGTGACAGGCACATTGTGAGGAGCTTGGTAACACCACCTAGTTTTTGAAGCTGGAGCACAAATATCCACTGAACAATTGCACTTCTTCGAATTTTGTGACGCTGTTCTCCAACATGTACAAAAAGGCGTGTATTCGTGAAGATAACTGCCGGAGTGCGTATATTATTCACAGCTACATATAAAAATGAGTATATTGGGAGGAATTTGCCCTAAAATGCTGACGAATTTTCATGAAGGTTGTTTTTTTAACAAATATATATATATTGGCAGATTGCTGTGTAAATGCATAAAAACAGAGTTTAAGACTGGGAAGATGAGAAACTAAGAAAACCTGAAAAGGACCAATTTGTCCATCCCTAGGAGTGAAGATTTGTCCATCCCTAGGAGTGAAGAAAGGGACCCAGGTGGCGCTGTGGGTTAAACCACAGAGCCTAGGGCTTGCTGATCAGAAGGTCGGCAGTTCGAATCCCTGCGACAGGGTGAGCTTCCGTTGCTTGGTCCCAGCTCCTGCCCACCTAGCAGTTCGAAAGCACATCAAAGTGCAAGTAGATAAATAGGAACCGCTCCGGCGGGAAGGTAAATGGCGTTTCTGTGTGCTGCTCTGGTTCGCCAGAAGCGGCTTTGTCATGCTGGCCACATGACCTGGAAGCTGTACGCCGGCTCTCGGCCAATAAAGTGAGATGAGCGCCGCAACCCCAGAGTCAGACACAACTGGACCTAATGGTCAGGGGTCCCTTTACCCTTTACCTTCACTACCTTTGGTAGTGACGATGCTGAAAAACGTGCACCCCACCCCTGAGACCATTCCGTTGTAACTATCCAACCACCCAAAATTTCAGCACTTCCTGCAATGGTTTGGCCCCTTTCCGTTTTAACAGTACAAATTCTACAAACACCCTCCATATCTCCTCGAAATCATTTCTCCTGCATATTCCCCGCCTTACCTTAATGGCACATTAAGGTGCTTTAACTCTGCATCACAGCATTGTGATGGGAAATGTCACAGCTGATGACATTTTCCCTTACCGGCAGCTGGTACTCTTATGTCACCAAATGGTGTTTTATGACTTTTTGGGTGTATTTGGTTCTTGCTTGTTGCATTGTGCTCTGTCATTGTAAGGCAAACCTTCCCGGACCGATCAATAGATGCAAAAGAGCAAATAAAGTCAAGGTACTAAATAAACATCATGTATGTATACAACATAGATATGAAACGATGTAAAAATTTCACAAAGATTAAATCCCTGGCCTATGGCCAATAGGCTGTACACAGCTAATAAACAAACCATCATGTGCGGCTTCGCGACGCTGAAATGCAGACAATGTGTATAATATGACATGGCTGTATTCCAAAATATCTTGCTGTGCTAACTGGAAATATGTCTTTCAAGCATTGGCTGAACCACAGCGATGAAATTCAAATACATGGTTGTCCCAAACCTTGCTATCCTGAGGACGAAGGCTGTTCGCTGAAGATGTGTTTCAGAAAACATGCCAGGCGTGTTTCGACTCGTAAGGACTTGTTCTTTGGGCATTATAGAAATACACAGTGCGTTTATTTAAGAAGAGTTTGGATTTGATATCCCGCTTTATCACTACCCGAAGGAGTCTCAAAGCGGCTCACATTCTCCTTTCCCTTCCTCCCCCACAACAAACACTCTGTGAGGTGAGTGGGGCTGAGAGACTTCAGAGAAGTGTGACTAGCCGAAGGTCACCCAGCAGCTGCATGTGGAGGAGCAGAGACGCGAACCCGGTTCACCAGATTACGAGTCTACCGCTCTTAACCACTACACCACACTGGCTCTTAGTAACTATCGTCATGAATGGGTTTGAGTGGAGTATACGTGTCTGAAAGAAAACAAAATAAAATCTACTTATAGCAGGGGGAGGTTGCATGAGGAGTATTGACCCCACATTAAAACACTCATCTGGAATCCTCCTATTAAAAGCTTACCATACCTCTGTCTCTCCCTCATGGACAGGAGTGCCAACTTGAACAAAATATTGGGGGGCCCAGGTAAGCTCCACCCTGCATAACTGGCTGCATGGTGCGGTTTTACACACACAATTTGAATGGCAACGCACATCAACTTTGGGGAGCGGCCCCCTCAAATATTTTATTGGGGGGCAAAGTTCCCTCAGCCCCTAGGAGTTGGCTCCTATGCTCATGGATAAAATGGCAACCATCAGTTGGCCCCTGAGTCTACCTGCGGCTTCCCAAAGAATCCCAGGGACTGTGGTTTGTTAAGGATGCTCTGAAGTGTAGCTCTCTGAGGATTGTGGTATGATTCTCGGGATTCTTTGGGGAAAGCCATGTGCTTTATAGGGGGGGGGGTCAAATGCAAGGATGCATAAACATGCACCCCTGGCATCTTATTCTTGTCATGGTGCATTCAATATTCATGCTATAGATAATTGATCACATACAATTAATCCAGAATGCGGCAGCTAGACTGGTGACTGGGAGTGGCCACAGAGACCACATAACACCGGTCCTGAAAGACCTACATTGGCTCCCAGTACGTTTCCGAGCACAATTCAAAGTGTTGGTCCTGACCGTTAAAGCCCTAAACGCAGTGGCGAAGGAACCCTTTCTGGCACCTGGGGCGGGGCAGCCCATACGGAATGTGCATATGTGGCATCCTGTACAGACTGTACGTGTGCAGCATCCTGTATGGAGTGCGCATGCGCGGCAGCCCATACAGTCACCTTGCAAGAGGCAGCCCGTACGGATGCCCGTATGGATGCAGCGCGCCCTCGGCCGCTCTACAGCTGGGGGGAGGCAGGGTCCATCTTGTCACACACACACACCCCAGAGTGGCACCCGGGGCAAACCGCCCCCTCCACCTCCCCACTCCATACGCCCTGCCTAAACAGCCTCAGCCCAGTATACCTGAAGGAACATCGCCACCCTCATCATTCAGCCCGGACACTGAGGTCCAGCTCCGAGGGCCTTCTAGCGGTTCCCTCCCAGTGAGAAGTGAGGTTACAGGGAACCAGGCAGAGGGCCTTCTCGGTAGTGGCGCCCGCCCTGTGTAACACCCTCCCATCAGATGTCAAGGAAATAAACAACTATCTGACTTTTGGAAGACATCCAAAGGCAGTCCTGTTTAGGTAAATTGAAATTCCTACTGAATGATGAAGATGCAAACAGAACACTCGCAGTTGCTAGATATTTGATCAGTGTTCTATCGCTAAAAAAGAAAAACGGATCCCTGTCTGACTTGGAAAATCCATTCAAGTCCTAAACTTTATACTTTGGAATGGTTGACAAATTAGAACTGTAACAACTACCTGAATAGCTAGGAGCCGATCGATGTTATTGAAACTCCCATTTGGCCGGAATTGTTTAAATTGTTGTTTCCTTGCACATTGTTTTTATGTGATGGGCCAATGGCCGTAATAAAGATACCATACCATACCATAGTCCTGTTTAGGGAAGTTCTTAATGTTTGATGTTTTATTGTGTTGTTAATATTCTGTTGGGAGCCGCTCGGAGTGGCTGGGGAAACCCAGCCAGATGGGTGGGGTATAAATATATTATTATTATTATTATTATTATTATTATTATTATTATTATTATTTATTGGAGCTATTTCTCACCACTCACCATCAAATCATATTTGCTCCTAGTGCCCCCTATTCCTAAGTGCATTCGATTCATTAGAGACTTGTATTCTAAGTCCACATTTAAACTGTTCTGCCACAAAGTTTCCACAAGGAGTCCAATATTTGCCCAAGTCCACTCCGGGACTTGTGGGGAGTTTTATTTTTCTCCTGGCAAATGGACAACAACACCAGCCTGCAGGATGTATCAGAGAGCGTACCCCTTCTGACAGCATCATTTTCCTTATCCAGTTTGATGGGTGACTTCACATAACGCAAAAACAGCCCATGCATAGTTGACATTCGGAACGCATGATGGAATCTAAATCCATGTTCACTGGCTGTGGAGAAGCAAGACTTGAATTAGCCATGCTGCTACAATATTCCAGGGCATAGCTGTCAACTTTCGGATTTGAAAATAAGGGATTTTTCCCAAGCCTTCAGATTTGAAAATAAGGGATGCCGCGAGGGTGGTGCAATGGCACCAAGTAGCCTCGCCACCCTGAGCTCCAGAGGCTGCGTGCGAACGGGTGAGCGAAAGAGCGAACGGCATAGTAGGCTGTCTGGTTGGGCATGAGGGTCTGGCTGCACAAGGCATGCAAGCTCCGCCCCCAAGTCAGTCTCAGACTCCTTATTGGTAGCCGAGCAACTCAGCTGAGGAGCCTCCCTGGCCAGCAGGGAGGGAGAGGAGCTGCTTCCTTTGAAATCCAGGAAATTTAAGGGATATCAACAATCTGGGATAGCAGCGGGAAACGGCATTGGAATAAGGGAGTTTCCCACAAAAAATGGGATTGGTTGACAGCTATGTTCCAGGGGTCATCATATCAGAACATCCCGTGGATCCTGCTTCCCAGTTTGCAGTTCCTTGGCACATACGAAGTACTGATAGATAGATAACTTTATTGCAGCTATAAGCTCAAACATATATACATAAATAGGCACACAAATCAAGCCTCTCTTACAATCCGTTTAAAAAAAAAAAATTATAAAAGAAAAATTAAATTAGATTTACATAGGACTGATGAAATAAAATATATACAATCAGTCAATGGAAATAAAAATGACATCAGCCTATGATGTCATTGGAGCTCATAACCTGGAAAGGGTGAAAATAAATTATTGAGATTCGTGTAATAGACCATTTCTCCTCTTGTGGTTCAGAACCGAAGTCAGATACCTTGCCACTTGCAAGGTTACCGTAGGGTTGGAATCCTGGAATAAAAAGGTAAGCTGCCTCTCCACTGGCAATCCAGAAATTTTTTGGACCAATGGGGTCAACAAATTTCTCCTCGCATTATTGTATAAAGGGCAAATAAAAACAATGTGCAGAAGGGATTCCCTCGACAGCTCATCGCATGAACATAAATCTGATACACTTCCCCTCGAGAATCTATGTGACAGGACCCCCGAGGGAAAGGCATTAAACCTTGCCCTAATAAACGCAAAACGGTGCTTTGCAGTAATAAGGGATGAGAAGTAAGATGGAAGGTGCTGGCCCGATGTAATACCCAAATGCCGAGGAGAGCATACTCCCCCACCCAACATGTGATTATGCTGCAGCTCGATATCGTCTAGTCTCAAATTGATAAGTTTTTTGGCGGAAATTAGATCTAAATTCAGAACTTCGGAAGGAGAAATTCCAATATTCAGAAGCTTGGCATGGATCTTGCTTGCCCACGGACTAACAAATTCGTCCCGCCATAGGCATTGGGCTAGGTAGTAGTCCGGAAGTCTATGCCAGAGTGTTAACCAAAAATTTAGAGTTCGTTTCCATATGAGTGTTTCTATTGATGAGATTTTCAATTCTAGACGTATCGCCGCATTACTCACGCAAGGGGGGAGTTTCAAGAGGCGACGCAAAAAATAATTTTGGGGCGTCTCGAGGGGTGTGAGGTTGGACATAGCAGCCCAAAGTGGTGCCGCATATGAAAGTATAGCGGCTACTTTTGCTTTAAACACCCTCAGTCCCAAGGGTACATGCAAGGCCCCCTCGGAATAGTAAAACTGCAGCAGGGCATGGGACATTGTTTTAGCCTTGTTCAGAAGATACTGGATATGAGATGTCCATCGTAAGTTCTGTTGGAAATATATACCCAGGTATCGAAATTTGGCTACTTGCTCCACAGTCTCTCCATCCAGCTTCCATTTATACAGTCTTCGAGATCTAGAGAAAATCATCACCTTCGATTTAGAATGGTTTATAGCCAACTGATTTGCTTGGCAATACGCGGCAAAAATCCTCAGCGCTCTAATGAGGCCAACTCGCGAGAAGGATAGGAGCATACGAAGTACTGTTTTGGTAGTTTCTTCCATCCAACATCCAATGAGCAGCCCACTTGAAATGGTTTAAAAAATTGTATTGCATGGATTTTGGTAATAGATAAGAATTTGATATGCAATGCAGTAGATATGCAATGCAAGAAGATCAAACCTATCCATTCTTAAAGAAATCAGCCCTGATTGCTCATTAGAAGGACAGATCCTGAAGTTGAGGCTCCAGTATTTTGGCCACCTCATGAGAAGAGAAGACTCCCTGGAAAAGACCCTGATGTTGGGAAAGATGGAGGGCACAAGGAGAAGGGGACGACAGAGGACAAGATGGTTGGACAGTGTTCTCGAAGCTACCAACATGAGTTTGGCCAAACTGCGAGAGGCAGTGAAGGATAGGTGTGCCTGGCGTGCTCTGGTCCATGGGGTCACGAAGAGTCGGACACGACTGAACGACTGAACAACAACAAGCAGTAGAAAAGGGTTTGAATACACAATATTCAGATGGCAGATTGGGAAAGGTTATGGAAAACAGACCTGAAATTCACGACATGTTGTACTTGGGAAGAAAATGATGTACCGGTGGTATTTGACCCCCTACTAAGCTGGCAAAAATGTATAGGACAAGTACAAATACCTGCTGTGGATGTAAAGAAAAAGAAGGTACTTTTCATCATATGTGGTGGACCTATAAGGTGGTAAAAGCTTTCTGGGAGATGATATATAATGAAATGAAAAAGAATGTTTAAAATAACTTTTGTTTAAATAAAAACACAACCAAAGCTTTTTTATTAGGACTTACAGGTACCAACTCCCAAAGGATCAGAAAATATTTTTTATGTATGGGACAACAGCTGCTCGGATGCTACTAGCCCAGAGATGGAAAGAAGACAAGGTCCCTATCAGAGAGGAATGGCAAACCAAGCTGATGGACTATGCTGAGATGGCAAAACTGACTGGAAAACTCAGGAAGCAAGAGGACAACATTTTTACAAAAGAATGGGGGGAAATTATAAGTTACTTAGGAGACCACTGTAAGCAGATGGAAAGCTTGGCAGGACTTTGATTCACTTGTAGTGTTACAATTACCATGGACAATATGGATTGATATAAAACTTAGAGTTTGGGAAAAGATACAGTGTTAAATGTTTAAAATGGGACTCCAGGGAGGAGGGTGGGAGTCCTGAGATTTGGAGAAATCTCTGTATATGGATATATATTTGGATACTTATAACTCTGTATTGGGGGGGGGGGAAATCAAATAAGAAAGATTTCAAAAAAGAAAGAAAGAAAAGGGTTTTTAAAAGGGTGTGAGTGGGAAGCCCATCCGTGAAACAAAGATGTTATGTAATTATTTGATTTGAAGTTAATTCAGGAAATTTAATTAAAATAATATATTTTTGAGAGAGCATAAAAAAGGAAAAATCCCAGGAGGCTTCTCCATTAAACTTGCTTTTTATTGTGGGTGCAGAGAAAATTCATTGAAAATGCATACATTTACATACATTCACCCATAACCACACATACACACGCGCGCACAAATGATGTATAAAATAAAGATCAACCCAGAGTAGACATAGTTGGCTCTTGCACTGGTGAATCAACACAGACGTCACTATGAATACAAGCTAGGTCACCACCAAAGGCATCCCCAACCCCAACCCCCACCTTGTCCCCAAACACAAAGATCTCTTGTGTCGCCCCCTGCTGGCTTATGGAAAGACGGAGGCATGGCTTCGTTGTACTGTTGTCTGGGGAGGGGGAATGATTCCCCAAGCCTCACCAGTACGAGATGGAGAAAATTCAAAGTGGGGGACAGGACAGGGTCTCTTCAAGGAAAAGTTTCAGCTCTCGTCACGGGTTGATTGTTTTTCTTAAAAAAAAAACCACAGCAAAACGACACCACAAAATTGGAACGTCTAAAAAGTGGCAGCCAGCGGACCATCAGCCGAGGTGCGTGGAGGTCGTCACCACCCGTAGGAATCATCAAATCTGCAGAAAGCAAAGGCAGAATCACACAATTGCAGGGGAAGGCAGTGGTGTCGCGGGGGTGGGTCGCCCTGGGTGCAATGTCTGGGAGGGGGGGTGACAAGAAGGCACCCCACGGGGGCTTGCAGCGGCGCGAGCAGCCATTGTGCCGCCACAGCCCATGTGGAGGATCCTCCGTTCGCAGCTGCGAGCAGAGAATCCCGGCACCAGCAAGAAACTGCTATGCACAGTGCATGTGCGGCATTGCACGCATGTGCTGTACGTAACGCCGCCGCACATGCGCTGTGCCGCCGGCACCCCTCGAGCGCCGTACGGACGGTGGTGGGATCCCTCCAGCGCTGCTACAGCCGCGAACGGAGGATCCTCCGTTCAGGGCTGCAGCCGCGAGCGGAGGATCCCGGCACCGTCCGTACGGCGCTGGAGCGGCGGTGCCGACAAACCGCTATGTACAGCGCATGTGCGGCATACATAGCAGTTTGCTGCCCCAGGTGTCACAACGCCTGTGGCGGCCCCGATCCTCTGGGGACTCGACTCTCCTGGCTTGGAGGCGAGCACTCCTCCTGCGGGAACTCAGTTCCCTTCGCCTCTCTGCCCTGAGCCTCTGCAGCTCAGGTGAGGCTGGAGAGTTACCGGACCCAGAGGCAACCTCAGCTTACCCTGATGGGGCTGGGAGTGGAGCACCTGCAGGCAATGGGTCCTCCATCCCAACAGGAGCCAGAGCAGACTCAGCAGATGCCTGCACCTGAGGATCCAGCACAGGTGAGGACCCTTCAGACTCAGGCCCTAGCCCCGGCTCTGCTGGTTCTGGAGGCGGGGAATCCTGTGCAGGCTGGGATCCCTCAGGTTCAGCATCTGAGTCTGAATCCCAGGCCATCACAGCATCCCAGACACACACACCTCTCCCAGAACACAGTGGGCCAGTAGGAGAGCAAAGAGCTCAAAGGCAAAAGGCACTTTTCAGCACCCGTAGTGATGACTCATGAGAAGTGGGAGGGACGGAAGGAGTGGGGTTTTACTCCGAGCCACACCATGATTCTGAGAGGCCATATTCCCAAGCCTCTCTCTGTGAATATTGAATAAAAGCAGATGGTAAGAACTTTTCCTTGTCTTGTCAGTTCCTGGCAACCTGCCGAGGGGGTTGGTTCCTCTGTTGCCTGACAATGCCCCTTTCCCAGGGAGTAAGCCCCACTGAACTATGACTTACTTCTGATTCTGAATCGGCAAGTGTGGGATTATCACTAGAAAGCATTCCAGACCCACCACCTCCTAGAACCCAGCAGGTCTTAAAAGCAGGAGAGCAAAGAGCTCGGAGACAGAGGCACTTAGCGGCAACCATAGGGGGTGTGCTGTTGACGAATGAGGAAGTGGAAGATAAGGGAGGTGGAGATTTACTCGGGGCAACACCATTATTCCAAGAGCCTCTCTCTGTGAAAATTGAACGAAAAGCAGATGGTAAGGTATTTTCCTTGTCTTATCCATTCCTGGCAACCTGCCGTGGGGGTTGGTTCCTCTGCCGCCTGACACGGGTCGCCAGCTGTTTCTGAACTACAACTCCCATCATGCCTAGCTAGTCAGGGATGATGGGAACTGCAGTCCCCAAACAGCTGGAGACCCAAGTTTGGGAAAGCCTGGCTTAAATGATATTGCATTGTTAAATATAGGTTTCATATAAACCTTTTTGCAGTGTCGCCCTTGGATGTGCTAGATCTGAATAAGGGCCATAAAAGAATGGAATAATTGCACTGGATCACGCACAGTTCTGAATCCGCAGTGCATGATTTTTGGGATTATTCCGCATTTGTCTTTAGAGGCAGCGTGGTGTAACAGTCAGAATGCTGAAGCAGGACCTGGGTTCGAATCCCCACTCTGCCACAAAGCTCACTGGGGTGGCATTGGGCCAGGCACTGCCTCTCAGCCTAACCTACCTCACAGGGTTGTTGTGAGGATAAAATTGAACCACATACACCAGCTTTGAGGAAAATGTGGCATATAAACGTAATAAATAATTTTAGTTTAGCATGGGGTAGCGGGGAGGTTCCTATGGATAAGTGCAGAATGCCGCTTTCCTAATGATGAGTAATCTTGCAGGGGGGGTTGCAGGGGAGGGCAGGGGGAAAACATTGCACTGGGTCAAGATGGAGTGACTTCCAAGCAGGTCTGAGTCTTAAAATCACCTTTGTTTCTACCAATTAGACACTAGAGATCTTCTTCCCCATCACAGTAATCACACAGAAAAGTATCTGAGTATTTAGAGCGTGTTCTTTCCCTCCTATTTAGCAATCCTTAAAGGCTGTTGTGGTTAGAAAGAATAGGTAAAGGTGAAGGTCCCCTGGACAGTTAAGTCCAGTCAAAGGCGACTATGGAATTGCAGCGCTCATCTCGCTTTCAGGCCAAGGGAGCCAGCGTTTGGCCACAGACAGCTTTCCGGGTCATGTGGCCAGCATGACTAAACCGCTTCTGGCACAACGGGACACAGTGACGGAAACCAGAGCGCACAAAAACGCCGTTTACCTTCCCGCCACAGCGGTACCTATTTATCTACTTGCACTGGTGTGCTTTCGAACTGCTAGGTTGGCAGGAGCTGGGACAGAGCAGCGGGAGCTCACACCGTCATGGGGATTCGAACCGCCAACCTTCTGATCGGCAAGTCCAAGAGGCTCAGTGGTTTAGACCACAGCGCCACCCGTTCCTCTAGAAAGAATAGGATCCAGGTCAGGTATAAGTGGCTTCCGGTACTCTAAAAACAGCTTTGCCCTGCAATGCTAGGAGGACTCACCGTGATCTCATGTTGTGGTCACTGTTGCTGCTGCTGCTGCTGCTGCTGTCTCCAAAAATGAGTTCGGACATCAAGCTCTCTGGACTGGATCTCTTGCCATACCTTGTGTAGAGAGAGGGATGGAGAGGAAGGACTCAGTTAGTGCCGTCTTAGAAGTTCCCTTGGAGAGATGTCCAGATTTGTACTCTTCCTCTCCCCACCACCTAATTTCAGCAGCTACAAGGCAGGAGCCCCACACTGAACTTGCAACAGATGGAGCAAGGATAAGAAAGGAGTGCCTCTAAGCATGTACAGAATGAGCTACTGGGGCATCACCACCCACGTCTGCACCTTTGGGCCCAGTATACCTGAAGAAGCATCTCCACCCCCATCGTTCAGCCTGGACACTTGAGTTCCAGCTCTGAGGGCCTTCTGGCGGTTCCCTCCCTGCGAGAAGTGAGGTTACAGGGAACCGAGCACAGGGCCTTCTTGGTAGTAGTGCCTGCCCTGTGGAACGCCCTCCCATCAGATGTCAAGGAAATAAACAACTATCTGACTTTTAGAAGCCATCTGAAGGCAGCCCTGTTTAGGGAAATTTTTAATGTTTGATGTTTTATTGTGCTTTTAATATTCTGTTAGGACCCACCCAGAGTGGCTGGGGCAACCCAGCCAGATGGGCGGGGTATAAATAAGAAATTATATTATTATTATTATTATTATTATTATTATTATTATTATTATCAAGGAATTTCAGAGCACAGGCTAGAAACTTCAGGTAGCCCTAAACAACCTTGAATAAGAATAAGAATAAGAATAAGAATAAGAATAAGAATAAGAATAAGAATAAGAAAGAATAAGAATAAGAATAAGAATAAGAATAAGAATAAGAATAAGAATAAGAATAAGAATAAGAATAAGAATACCCCACCCATCTGGCTGGGTTTCCCCAGCCACTCTTGGCAGCTTCCAGCATGTATAAAGACATCACAAAACATCAGACATTTAAAACTTCCCAATACAATGGTTTGGGCACACAATTCAAATGCAAAACCTGCATTGCAAATCTTGCCTGTGTTTGAACATCCCCAAAGAAGGCTGGTCAGAGAAGATTGGTTCCATGAGCTGACCCTTGGGGTGTGACTCTCCTTGCAAAGGTGGGCATTTATCAGTGGATTCTAAAAGGCTTGTGCTTTTCCCCCCGCAGGAATATATGCACTGCCGATCCCTGGTTTGCAGAAGTCAGGTCCACAGCTCCCCTGGGTTCAGAACTGGGTCAGGAGTTCAAGAAGGACATGGAGACAAAATGAATCAACCCAGAGGGGCGAGGGCTTGCTAATCGCCTCCTGGGTCGGATTTCCAATTAAGTTTCTAGGAGATAACAGTTAATGGGCTGTACCAGGCAGTTGGTGCTAATGGTGGAGGTGTCGAAATGGGCTTTATTTATTTTTTTTAAGCAGCTGGGCTGCTGGTTGGCTGCCTTTAAAAGCTGCAGGGCTCAGCAATCTCTGCAAATGAAAAGCTACACTCTGTGGGCGCACAGACCATAGTTAACGTACTCGACAAAGTAGTGATAATTTGCATAGGCAAATAAGGATTAAGAACATGCTTCATGGGCCTTCTTAACTTACACACTCACTCAGCAGAAGATAAAAACTGTTTACAGGCCCTCCAAGTGTCCCTATTTTCCAGATTTAAAGAAACCTTCCCAATTTCTGATTTGATCCCAGAATGTCCCGCTTTTCCTTAGACAGTGATGGCTAACCTTGACACTCCAGATGTTTTGGAACTACTACTCCCATCATCCCTAGCTAACAGGATCAGTGGTCAGGGATGATGGGAGTTGTAGTCCCAAAACATCTGGAGTGTCAAGGTTAGCCATCACTGCCTTAGGACATCCCTATTTTCATCAGAGAAATGTTGGAGGGTGTGGAGTTACGCAACTCCCTCGAGCCAAGAAGACAAGTACCTATGCAACCTTTAGAAGACATCTGAAGTCAGCCCTGTATAGGGAAGGTTTTTTTTAATGTTTTATTATGTTTTTATATATGGAAGCCACCCAGTGTGGCTGGGGCAAACCCAGTTGGATGGGCGGGGTATTATTATTATTATTATTATTATTATTATTATTATTATTATATAGGACAGTGATGGCTAACCTTGACACCCCAGATGTTTTGGAACTACAACTCCCATCATCCCTAGCTAACAGGATCAGTGGTCAGGGATGATGGGAGTTGTAGTCCCAAAACATCTGGAGTGTCAAGGTTAGCCATCACTGATATAGGACTTCCCTGTTTTCATTGGAGAAATGTTGGAGGGTATGTTGTTAGCGTGCTTTCACAACAGAGAGAAAATGAAACCTGGCACAGAAACGGTCTAAGGTTGAAGAAAGGTGTCATCTCTCGAAAGGCTTCCTTGCAGCTTCACAACTGATGACAGACAAGGATGCTAGTGAGCTGGATACAGTCTCAGACAGCAGCCTTGCCCTGACTCGCTCCCTCTGCTGCCTTCACCTGGGGAATGTTAAGAATGTGTGCTCTACCTGGGAGGGAGCTACAGCCTTTCCTCCATTCCTTTGGACCTCTACACCCAATGCCCATTCCCCACCAACATTCAGGCAAGCAGCAGGGGTGTGTGTGTGTGTGTGTGTGTGTGTGTGTGTGTGTGTGTGTGTGTCTGTGTCTGTGTTCGTGTTCATTTCCCTGGTACTTTCTTGGGTTCCATGATCGCTGCAGATGGTGACAGCAGTCATGAAATTAGAAGACGCCTGCTTCTTGGGAGAAAAGCAATGACAAACCTAGACAGCATCTTAAAAAGCATAGACATCACCTTGCCGACAAAGGTCCGTATAGTTAAAGCTATGGTTTTCCCAGTAGTAATGTACGGAAGTGAGAGCTGGACCATAAAGAAGGCTGATCACCAAAGAATTGATGCTTTTGAATTATGGTGCTGGAGGAGACTCTTGAGAGTCCCATGGACTGCAAGAAGATCAAACCTATCCATTCTGAAGGAAATCAGCTCTGAGTGCTCACTAGAAGGACAGATCCTGAAGCTGAGGCTCCAATACTTTGGCCACCTCATGAGAAGAGAAGACTCCCTGGAAAAGACCCTGATGCTGGGAAAGATGGAGGGCACAAGGAGAAGGGGATGACAGAGGACGAGATGGTTGGACAGTGTTCTCGAAGCTACCAACATGAGTCTGACCAAACTGCGGGAGGCAGTGGAAGACAGGAGTGCCTGGCGTGCTCTGGTCCATGGGGTCACAAAGAGTAGGACACGACTAAACGACTAAACAACAACAACAACTGCAATCTCAAACCCACACAATCCTGCTCACCTCTGCCGTGTCACCAAGTTGATGTAATGCCGGAGAGCTGAGAAGTATTTGGCCATCTCTTCTGGGGAAGCATCTTCTCCGGGGCTCTCTGGCTTGGGAGGGTAGGCATCCACTAAGGTCCCCAAGCAGAACAGGATGCACAGGGTCACGGCGATCACAAGAGGCCAGGGCTTCAGAGAGGCCAGCATCTGGAAGGAAAGAGACAAGAACGCACAAAGCCTGATGAGCAGCCTGAACTAACCCAGTGTCGCTGGGTGAGCCCTGCAAAAGCACCCCATGCTTCTAGTCCCTTGTGGAAATGCCAGCTTTACATTAATGCATTGCCACCTTTTGTTGAGATCCGGCATGGCCATCAGCCTTTCCTAAACTGCCCGGAAAACAGAACACCAGCAGATGCTCAGTGTGGACATAACTGCGTACAGACATGCTGCTGCCAAATGTACAACCGGAAGAATGTCCGGTTCCCTGAAACAGCCTCTTTCGCTTTTGACTCCTGATCCTGAGCCTCAGCATAGCAGCTCGGTCTCTCGAAGCACCTGCTACTCAAATGTCAGGAAACGGCGAGCAGAAGAGGAGCATGTGCCCCAAAAACATCTGCCATCCTCTTGTGTTCAGGAACCCCAAGCATTTAAGAAATTAAGTCATGCTTCGGCTTTAATTCCTTAGTTCCCACAACTTTATTGCCCTCCCTGAAAAGAAGCACAGCAGCAGATCGAAGGGACTCCGCCCCCATCCAAACCAACAATTGCCTGTCCCAGGTACTCACTGTCAAGAGGAGGTAGGAACAGGTGCAGAGATAGATGCCGAGGGGTGCAAGGAGGACTCAGCCAGCCCTTCTGCAAGTTTCAAGTTGTGTCTTGCTGATGCCTCTGTTAGCAGCTCTCTCTCAGCCAAGGGCTTATATCCTTGGTAGGTGGGTAAATTAAGGAGGGGGAGGCTCCTCCCCTCCCTCCTCATTCAGTCATTCACTCATCCATCATGTGTTGATCGATGCGATTCTGAATCAGCCACCTTGATTGCTGAGCGAACAGCGCTGCACTTGCTAAGGGGGGGGGGAGCTGAACGGGGAACAGGGTGAACCTTGACAGTGGCAGGGGGGTCAGAATTTAGAGAGGCAGTGACTGTGGATCTGAGCCAAGCTCTTTATACAATTAAATAACTGGAGCTTCTGATGAGGGGACTAGGATAATGGAACTTCACACAGTCGTAAGAGCTCACACTGAAAGAGGAAGGCATATAATATTCTTCATCCCCCGAAACTGGTAAGATGCAAAGTTTTAGAAGAGAGACAGGCTTCAGTGAAAGAAGCAGACTGTTGGTCTCAGTGCCGGTGAATATTGTGACACGCACAAGCATATGAAAGAGCTTGGAGGCAAGGATCGGTTCGGATCAAGTGTTCTGTTGCCTTGATAAGCACAATTAAAACTATCTACCTTTAACCACAATTAAAAGTTTAGCTTTCAGGACCGAGATTCTTCCGGTGATCTGTCTGATGAGAGGAGAGGGACGTTGCCCCACTTGTAAACTTCACCGTGGCGTCTAGCTGTGTACCGGGAGAAGAGAGGGTGCTGAAATCCATCAGCCACAGACTTGCCACATTTCTATCTGGCTAGGGTGGCCATGTCAAAATATAAGGGGTTGGTGAAAATTTTCAGTAGTACTATGTGAATATTCTGAGGTTCTATATGCACTCAGTGTTTGGGTGTCCAGGAAAAATCTCACCTCGGACTAAGAAATTCTGCCAAGTTTACTTTTTGATTCTTTAAAACAACAGCACATTTGTTTGTTTAGTTTAGTTTTTAGTTTAGTTTAGTTTAGTTTAGTTTAGTTTAGTTTAGTTTAGTTTAGTTTAGTTTAGTTTAGTTTAGTTTATACCTCGCCCATCTGGCTGGGTTTCCCCAGTCACTCTGGGTGGCTCCCAACAGAATATTAAAAGCACAATAAAACATCAAACATTTAAAACTTCCCTAAACAGGGTTGCCTTCAGATGCCTTCTAAAAGTCAGATAGTTGTTTATTTCCTTGACATCTGGTGGGAGGGCGTTCCACAGGGTGGGAGCCACTACCAAGAAGGCCCTCTGCCTGGTTCCCTGTAACCTCACTTCTTGCAGGGAGGGAACCGCCAGAAGGTAAACGGCGTTTCCGTGCACTGCTCTGGTTTCGCCAGAAGCTTCTTAGTCATGCTGGCCATATGACCCGGAAAAATTGTCTGCGGACAAACGTCGGCTCCCTTGGCCTGTAAAGCGAGATGAGCGCCGCAACCCCAGAGTCGTTCGCGACTGGACTTAACTGTCAGGGGTCCTTTACCTTTACCTTTTAATACATTTAATAAATGAATCCATAAATTTATTTAGATCGCCTAAACAAGTAAATAAGTGGCGTCATTATAAACAAGATGCTGTATTTCATTTCATTCAGTCTGTGATTATCTTTTTTCGCTGCAAAGATTGGGCAGCTTCCTAGGTTGCAAACTTGCATTTGTCATTTAGAAGATTGCCCAGGTGGAGTTTCAGTGTGTTAGTCCATTGCAGCAAAAAGAAAAGTGTATTGTGGCACTTTATAGGTTAACAAGCATGACAGACGCTTTCAAAGGCCAGCGCCCTTTGCATTTTCTAATTAGCAGAAACCTTATCTGACAAAGGAACGAAAAATTGTTTCCTGGGAATGGCAAAGGGGTATATTAACATAGATCTTTCACAACATCTCATAAGCTGTTTTATCATGATGGTTTTCTAGGGACACAATATGCATTGCCTGCAGTTGTAACACTTTAAACTTGTTTCTGCGTTTGCAAATAATCTTCACAACCTAGTGTCAGACCAACCTATCTGTGCCATGGAGAAAAATTGGAAATGCAAGTAACTGCTGGATCTCATTGAGTATATCAATAGACTGTGATCATTTGCAACAGAGAACCTCCGACAATTGCAGGAAGAAATTGTAAAAAACCACAGGAATGCAAACAAAAGGAAGCAGCCTGGGGAACTACCAAGGGAAGAAGGCTCAGAGCCCAGGGAGCAGTGGTGGGAGGACAAATTGCTGCAGAAATGTGGACAACTGAATTTAACATTGGGAAAATGAGAAATGGAGAGAATCAAATTTGAGAGATCCTTCCACCCTTATTCCCTATGACAACGTGCAATCTCCAGTACAGTGGTACCTTGGTTCCCAAACTTAATCCGTTCCAAAACCAAAGCGTTCCAAAACCAAGGCGCGCTTTCCCATAGAAAGCAATGCAAAACGGATTAACCCGTTCCAGACTTTTCAAAACAACCCCAAAACAGCAATTTAACATGAATTATACTATCTAACGAGACCATTGATCCATAAAATGAAAGCAATAATCAATGTACTGTACTATAAAATAAATAAGACAGTATGGTAGATGATAAAAAAAAATTCTTATGTGCACTGATAATAGTCATTGTTTGGATGGGGGGGGCTTTTATCCATTTCTGCAGTCACACAACCAATCAACCAGTAGCTGAACTGGGTTCCACACAGTCACAAAAACGAGTCACAAAAACAAAGGCACAAGCACCAGTCACAAGTCAGTCCCATAAAACAAAGAACAAGTCACAAAAACAAAAACAAAAAAGCCACACAAACAAAAATGCAAAAAAAGGAAAAAAGAGCTCCAAATATCACTTCTGTGTTGCGTGGGTGCTCAGGACTCAACAGCCGACAGACTCAACAGGAAGCCTCTGATTAGCAGCGGGAAACTCAATTTACAAACGGAAGACACTCGACAGGAAGCCGAACATGTTCAGCTTCCAAGGCAAAGAACACAAACCGGAACACCTACGTACTTCCGGGTTTGCAGCGTTCTATTTCCAAGTTGTTCACAAACTAAGCTGTTCTAAAACCAAGGTACCACTGTACTTCTGAAAAGTTCCGCAATCACATCCTCTCTAGCCCAGCTAAACCTAATGATATCATTCACTGTCTTGAGTTTCACTGGACGGGCAAGCACCCATCTCTTCCCCATGTTTCCAAAACATTGTTGTGAGTTTGGGGGGGCAAGGGGGAGTTACAGTGCATGATGCCTGAGTCCCTTCCAATTGCTGGATCTAGCGAGGGTCAAAATCTAATAGAGGATCCCATTCATGAATTAGCCAGGCAAGAGACGTCATTGCCAAACAAGCGGAAATTCCCTGGGCAACTCTGAAAGGTGCAGGAGCACCCTGTTCCCTTTGGGATTTGGCAACCTTACGCTGCTGCAGCTCAGCATGTAACTAAGCCTACGTACAATAGATGCAACTGAAACAATGGCATATAGCTTCCCTGTTTACGTCTGCCACCACTTCCCCGCCCTCTCTCTGTTGTTACTCCTGTGTTGACTTTTAGATTGTAAGATTCCCAGGGCGGAGACCTTATAGTCCATAAGCATCACAAACACACCTATGACAAGATAGATACATACACATAGGTAGACAATAGATAGATGAGAGATGACAGACAAATACCATATTTTCCTATCTATAAGACACACACCCCTAATTTTTCCACCTATAAGACTCAGATTTAAGAAAATGGGGGGATATGGCCATGTATAAGACACCCCCCTAATTTTTGACATTTTTGGGGGGGGACCTAGTTTTATACATGGAAAAATATGTTAGATATAGACACAAACTAGAAAACTAGAAAGAGGATGGATGGATGGATGGATGGATGGATGGATGGATGGATGGATGGATGGATGGACAGATAGATAAATGAATAGATAGTTGGATAGACTGGTTGACTGATCAGTCTACTGGTTGACTGGTCTTTCTATCTAAGTCAGGCTTCCTCAACTTCGGCCCTCCAGCTGTTTTTGGCCTACAACTCCCATGATCCCTAGCTAGCAGGACCAGTGGTCAGGGATGCTGGGAATTGTAGTCTCAAAACATCTGGAGGGCCGAGGTTGAAGAAGCCTGATCTAAGTGGACAGCATGTATGTAATCAGAGATGGCCTCCCTTGCAGATTCTGGTTCACGAGCGAATCAAGAGCACCTCTCATTCAGTTGAACATCTTTAAGCTGAGGAAAAGGGGCGGCTGCTTTGGTCCATGTATCAAACGATAGGGCCGGCTATGGCTGAATGAATGTACGCAGGGGACAGCAAGCAGAGAAGAGGTTTTGGAAGTGTCATTGGGAGGGTGGCTGGAAAGGCTCAGGTGAGAACAGACATTTTGGCATAGGCCTACTTTCATTTCTTGGAGGTATAGCCTGGCTCCAAAAAGCATGTCGTCTGCTTTCTTCCATCACAGTTGTCGAAAGGAAAGTTAAATTTCATTCATTAATCTAGCACGCAGTAGCAGTTTCAAGTTTTTCCACTGCCAGGGACATTTTTGACTTCCAGTTCTTTTTACTTTCACACATAAATCCACTGAGCCCCATTTCCAAACTAATCTATGAATCTTCCCCCCCACCCCCCAAGTTGCACAACAATTTGCATTAAAATGCATATTTAAATACCCATTTTAAAATGTGTTGGTAAAAAAAAATTAATCAATGTGCTTGCGTGCTTTTCAGACATCCATAAAAAGCTTCACATATACACAACTTTGCCCTTGTGCACCTTCTCACGGTGAGGCACACAACTCTGTACGTCACCAGGCAGCCAACCGGCCTCCCTCCTCCCACTCCTCTTAATTAGAAGGAAGGATGATTTGTTCATTAATCATTGCTTTGCTGTCCAATGTCCCATTAAAACTCTGATTGCATCAGAGAAATTTCTCCCCACCTAATCAATAGTCATCCAAATCCTCGCTTTATGGACTGATTAGTTACCCTTTTGTGGTTTCGTTTCATTAACATTGCAGCTTTATTGGTTAATATTTCAGGGCATCAGTGTTGCAGGCCATGGGGCCAAGCGCCATTATCATGTCACCCTGGATTATGCGATATGGTGGAGCTCTGTGCGATTTTTACCCGAATAGAGATGTGGTGCTAAGAAGTCAATAACTTATTGCCTGTTGGTATTTTTACTTTAAAAGAATAAAAGGAGAATTCATTGGATGTCTAGATCCAGGTTTAGGGCAAGTATACTTCGGTGAGAGCACCCCAGCAGAGATTTAAAATCACAAAACATGCAGCAAAGTAAAGCGTGGAATTATAGACTGTTAGAGCTTTAAAATAACCCCTTTTAAGTTTCTTTCCAAAGTTTCCCTTTCTTCCCTTAGCACTGAAAGAGACCACATGTTTGGTAAGTTAAAAATGGTTACTTACAAACTCTTCAAAGGTCAGATTCATGTGCTTTTCCACACAGCAGCAAGAAAACATAGGCAGAAAAACTTAGGTTACAAAATTGATAAAATGTTCCTAAATTATTGGTCTAGAACCGCAAAGTGGCTTGTAAGCCATGCACATGATCTTAGCCTGGATAAACCAGGTATTAGTAGTAGTAGTAGTATTATATGATTTTCAGTTATATACATTTCAATAGTTTTACAGTCATTTTAACATTTCAAAACTTGACTTCCTTCCTTACATCTTTGGAAATCTTAGAGGGCATGCCTCTCCACATGGTTCTAAGAAACACACACGCAAAGTTTTGTTTTCTGTGGGCAAGATCTGTTCAGTTCCTTCAGCCTGTCCTAACTTTTTTGGTAAGAGCAGGCATGGTTTTACTTTTGTAGTTACTCCTGGACCAGGATTCAAAGTAGCACATGTGCGCAGAGGTCCCTCGAGGGAAGGATCGGCTGGAAGGTTATCGTGCGCACCCTGCCCTCCTTTCATTTCCCCTGCTGTCATTTTAAGTGGACATCATGCCATATTGATCTCCTCCTTACAAAGTCCCCAGGGGTCTTTTCAGAAGGCAGAGATAGCCCAGGCCTCCATGATGGATGGAAAGCCAGCCTTGTGGGCGAGACGCGCCGTTCAGAGACATGACGAGGCCCGTCTGACAAATCCTATCACGGATATCACTTACTGCTCAGAACAGCCCTGACAAATCCATTCTCTGAAGCCTGCGCCAAAATAAATAAAAGGCTCGCTTAGTCGTAGTCATATAAACCAACGCGGAACTCGCCAGCGTGTGGTCTGATGGCTCCAGCTGAAGAAGGAAAATTGGATGCTGCTCTAATCTCAGACGTCAACAGTCCCTCAAAAGCTGAAGTGACAGATTGGACAAGGTGGGTCTACAAGTGAATCAGGATGGAGAAAACTTGTGGGGGGACAAGATGGTGCTTTCTTCCCATTTCACACACAGAAGCTGATTGGAAGCTGGATGGCCCTGGTGATGGGACAAGGTCGCCCACTGCATCTGAGGCCTCAGGTCAGCCAACTTTGGTTGTGCAGACTGAACCCCATCTGAGCTGGGTTGAGCAAATTATGCCTTTGTATCTTTGTACTGGGACGCGGGTGGCGCTGTGGGTTAAACCACAGAGCCTAGGGCTTGCCGATCAGAAGGTCGGCAGTTCAAATCCCTGCGACGGGGTGAGCTCCCGTTGCTTGGTCCCTGCTCCTGCCAACCTAGCAGTTCGAAAGCACGTCAAAGTGCAAGTAGATAAATAGGTACCACTGCAGCAGGAAGGTAAACGGCGTTTCCGTGTGCTGCTCTGGTTCGCCAGAAGCGGCTTAGTCATGCTGGCCACATGACCCAGAAGCTGTACGCCGGCTCCCTCGGCCAATAATGCGAGATGAGCGCCGCAACCCCAGAGTCGGTCACGACTGGACCTAATAGTCAGGGGTCCCTTTACCTTTATCTTTGGCTGAACTGGGGCTGAGGACTTCATGGGGACTTAGATTGCAGCTGCAAGTTGCCTGTTTGGGGGGGGGGGAGGAATTATGCTAACAACAACAACAACAACAATTTATTTATACCCCACCCATCTGGCTGGGTTTTCCCAGCCACTCTGGGCAGCTCCCAACAGAATATTAAAAACACGATAAAACATCAAGCATTAAAAACTTCCCTAAGCAGGGCTGCCTTCAGATGTCTTCTAAAAGTCAGAGAGTTGTTTATTTCCTTGACATCTGACGGGAGGGCGTTCCACAGGGCAGGCACCACTACCGAGAAGGCCCTCTGCCTGGTTCCCTGCAACCTCACTTCTTGCAGGGAGGGAACAGCCAGAAGGCCCTCGGAGCTGGACCTCGGTGTCCCGGCTGAACGGTGGGGGTGGAGATGCTCCTTCAGGTATTCTGGGCCAAGACCTTGTGGCACAGCAAGGTCTGCAAGCTCCTAATACTGAAAGCTTCTTCAGCCATGCCCCTTCCTTGCCTCAGAAGAGTACCCAGTTTACAGACATCTTCTTCCAATGCCACCAACACCGTTGCCAAGTGACCCTCCTCTCACCCGAGAGAAAACTCATGTGCACAGCGGGGAGAGTGTATCCCCAGGCAATGGAGGTGTGCAGTGCATGAGCTTCAAGGTCATTGGGAACCACAGAACTGGCTGCAAAGCAAACTCAGCTGCCTGCTCACATGCGCATACGCCAGCAGTTAGCAACCATGCTCCCCAGAAAGAATGCCCTTCTTTCCATGAGACCCTGCCATACATAGATAGATAATTTATTGTTACGGTTCTCCACCAGCACACACATATAACGATAAATACAATCCAAAATACATTGTAAAATATAAACTATAAATATAAACTTTAAACTTTAAAAAATTAAATAAAAGAAGATATCTCTACTTTAAAAATAGGGCTGCGGCCGATTATAACACTGGTTCGTCTTTAGCTCTGTCCTGAAGTTGTGTGGATACTGCTAGCTAGAACGGACCGAATTTTTATGGCTCTAGCACAAAACATGGCTACCTTTGCTGTCACATTATCGTTAGTATATGAAAGGAGCCACTCTGTATAGAAATTGTCCGAACGTCCAGGTAGCTCAGTCAGCATCGTGTGGATAAGCTCGCCTCGCACCTCCTTGTAGAGGCAGCATCGCAAAAGTATGTGGTCAGTAGTTTCCACCTCTCCAGATCCACACAGGCAGTATCTCTCGCGCAATGGGGTCCGTTTGTACTTCCCTTGGAGAACTGCAGAAGGCATTATGTGATTACGTGCTAGAGTAAATGCTCTTCTATGAGAGGGTATTTTTATTCGGAATAAATATCTGACTGGGCGGGACAGGTATCTCCTTTCCTCCTGAGTTAGGAAGTAAGGTACTTTACTCAGATCCTTCTGTCTTTCTATGTCTGTAAACCTCTGTTTAACAATGATATTTGCTGAATTAAAATCACGTGACATGAGGCTAGATGGATGGAGGCCTTCATGGACCCTGCCGTACATAGATACAGTGGTACCTCGAGTTACAAATGCCTCAGGTTAGAAATGCTTCATGTTACAAACTCCACTAACCTGGAAGAGTTACCTTGAGTTGAGAACTTTGCCCCAGGATGAGAACGGAAATTGTGTGCTGGCGGCGCAGCAGCAGCAAGAGGCCCCATTTGCGAAAGCACGCCTCTAGTTAAGAACAGTTTCAGGTTAAGAACGGACCTCCGGAATGAATTAAGTTCGTAACTAGAGGTACCACTGTACAGGTACCATGGGTTAAGTACGCTTCAGGTTAAGTACGCTTCAGGTTAAGAACTCCGCTAAGAACAGAAATTGTGCAGTGGCAGCAGGAGGCCCCATTAGCTAAAGTGGTGCTTCAGGTTAAGTACGCTTCAGGTTAAGAACGAACCTGTCAGGAGCAAGCCGGCAGTAAATCACACCGTGCAAGCTGGAGTCAACTCTTTATTAACAAAAGCACAATCTGCACAGGGCGGTCAGTCCAAATGAGCCCAGCAATGCATCTCTGGCTGGTCTTGCCCCAATTCAGCAGTTACTGAGACTGAAGGTCCCAGTCTCCCCATAGCTGCCTAAGTCCTTATTCTCTTCAGGGTTTCCCCTGAGCAATCTGAGACTGCACCTGCATGAAGCCAACCTCTTCTCCACCCTTTTCATGCCTCTTCTGGTTCTGGGAGACCAGTGGGGAGGAGGGATTGACTCTTCACCAGCCTGACAAATATCTGGCTCTTGGTCTCCCCCATCCCACTCATTTGTTTCAGCCCCAGCATCTGATTCTGGGCTTCTCTCTGCCATAGGCTCCCCCCACTCACTAAGCCCTGTTACCCTATCTGCTTCCAACACCTCCTCTTCCCAGTCTTCTCCCTCTTCTCCCTATGTCCACCCATCATTATCCCAACACCAATCCCCGGGGCTCTGAGGTTTCTTCTCTTGGGGTTCCCCAGCTGGTTATTCCTGCTATTCCTCTGCATTCAACCAGTATATGGCAGCACCCTTTTCCCAATGCATGAAGAGTAAAATCAGCCAGCTGTTGGGGGTGGAAGATCTTCCCCCCTACATGGCCTGGCTGCAGTGGAACAGGTTAGAACAGTGATGGCTAACCTTGACACTCCAGATGTTTTGGAACTACAACTCCCATCATCCCTAGCTAACAGGACCGGTGGTCAGGGATGATGGGAGTTGTAGTTCCAAAACATCTGGAGTGTCAAGGTTAGCCATCACTGGGTTAGAACATGGTGCTGATAACACCAAGATTGCAGGATTGATCCCTACATGGGACAGCTGCATGTTCCTTTTTAAAAAAAAACAACAAATCTATTATTGTTTTTTAAACAAATGCAAATACAATAACCATTAATAACCAGCAGTACAGCTAATGGTGTTTGTTTTATCCGTTGTCTCTCAACATAGACTTACACATTCAACATCCAAACATATTACTTAACGTAACCCCTCCACTGAAAATATTGAGCGGTTGGTATAAAAAGGTCTTGATTCTGGTCATTAACGTGGTTAAAGAAAGAGGTTTGCATTTCTTGTGAAGGTGTCTCTATTTGTTGTGCCTTTAATTCCGGGGTCAGCAAGGTTTACCTCGCCTGGGACGGTTCACTCCCGCGGAGATTGCTCCATGGGCCAGATCGCGTCTGCGCAGATGAGATTTCTGGTGTCTGCGCATGCACAGAAGTGATTTTTGGCACCGCGGAAGCGAGTTCCCGCTCTGCGCTGCACCGGTTTAGCGCAGCGCATGGAGACTCGCTGAGCGGGCGGCTCGGTGGGCCTTCTCAGTACTGGCCCCGACTTGGTGGAACGGTCTGTCACAAGAGACCAGGGCCCTGTGGGATTTGGCATCCTTCCGCAGGGCCCGCAAGACGGAGCTGTTCCGCCTGGCCTTTGGGTTGGTTTCAGTTTAACCCTGATGTTTCATTCCTTTATGGTTTGATTGGTGGGCTACTTAAAAATGAGGCTGCATTTTAAACTTTAAATCGTATTTTAACCTGCATTTTAATTGATTATTTTGTATGTTTTGTTGTGATTTTTATTGGTGTTAGCCACTGAGCCCGGTCTTGGCTGGGAAGGACGGGGTATAAATAAATTATTATTATTATTATTATTATTATTATTATTATTAATATCATATTGTGGCCCATGGCCGCAGGTTGCCGACCCCTGCTTTAATTGCTCTCCTGTGTCTGGTGAGACGCTCAGACATTAGCTGAGATTCCTGCATTGCAGGGACTAGGTGATTCTTAGGGTCTCTTCCAACTCTGTGATCTAAGGGCAGGTGAACAGAGAAGCAAGGCCTGGAGAGGAGGAAGAAGAAGAGTTTGGATTTGATACCCCACTTTATCACTACCCGAAGGAGTCTCAAAGCGGCTCACATTCTCCTTTCCCTTCCTCCCCCACAACAAACACTCTGTGAGGTGAGTAGGGCTGAGAGACTTCAAAGAAGTGTGACTGGCCCAAGGTCACCCAGCAGCTGCATGTGGAGGAGCGGGGAATCGAACCCGGTTCACCAGGTTACAAGTCCATTGCTCCTAACCACTACACCACACTGGCGTGGGTTAGGGAGCAGCAGCTGAGGTTGAAATCGAGAGGCTTCTCTTCTCTGCCCTGCTTCTCTGGCTGCCTGCAACCCAAGGCCAGGGAGGAAGAGAACAAAGGATGGGTGCAGTCTAACCCCCTCGCCTTGGTCTGCACATAAGCCCTGAGCCAAGAACTCTACTTCCTGCTGTGTCCTTCCGCCACCCCCGTATTGTACCCAGCAGAACAGGCTGCGTAAACAAGACCAGTGCCTGTTCATCTGTGTGGTGCAAGGTACATCCACCTCTGGAGCCTTCTCTCGAAGCCGGCTCAGTTGCAAAACATTCTGAGTAAGAAGTACAGAAAGCAGGGAGCCCATTTAGTCGCTCAGGTGTGTCAGTAGTAGCAGGAGGTTGGCTAAATGAAAGCCACTAACACAATCAGGCTTATTCTCCAAGGCATGGCAGGAGCGCAGGCCAGGTACTGAGGAATACAGGTAGGCAATTAGAGCATGGCTTGGCTCTCGATCTAACCTCCCCCCATCGTTCCCGCTGGGGTTCTCGTTTTTCCTAGTATTGCATTTCTCCAGCCCAAACTCATTTGCAAAAGCGGGCGGTGGATGGCAGGGGGAGCAGCCAAGAGGAACAGAGCAACAACAAACGGTTGGGATTTAGTTCATTCCAGGAAGGTTAGGGTGACCAGATGCTCAGGGTTGTGTTATGGGAATGGCTGGGGGCTCGTGCCTCTAATGGCTGTGGAGGAGGAGGAGGGTAAAGTGGCAGGAATGCAGCTTGTCTGCTGTTAAATTCTCCTTTCTAAATAATTATTAAAGGCACACAACACCATCTATCCTGCTTGCAACCATTCTGGGAATAAGGTAAAGGTAAAGGTACCCCTGACCATTAGGTACAGTCGTGTCCAACTCTGGGGTTGCGGCGCTCATCTCGCTTTATTGGCCGAGAGCCGGTGTACAGCTTCCAGGTCATGTGGCCAGCATGACTAAGCCACTTCTGGCGAACCAGAGCAGTGCACGGAAACGCCGTTTACCTTCCCGTCAGAGCGGTTCCTATTTATCTACTTGCACTTTGACGTGCTTTCGAACTGCTAGGTTGGCAGGAGCAGGGACCGAACAACGGGAGCTCACCCCGTTGCAGGGATTTGAATCGCCGACCTTCTGATCGGCAAGCCCTAGGCTCTGTGGTTTAACCCACAGCGCCATTCTGGGCATAGGATCCCCGAATAAGATATTTGAGGCCCTCCCCCCAAAAAGTTGATGGGCATTGCCATTCAAGTGGTGTGTGTGCACCACGTCATGTGATCAATTATGTGGGGCAGGGCATACGTGCCCCCCCATATTTTATTCAAGTTGGCCCCCCTAATTCTGGGCATTTGGTCACCCTCAGCTAGGCTAGCGATGTGAACAATGGGCACCTTTCCCATGTTCTGAGGCGTACCTGAATTATAGGTAAAAGGTAAAGGACCCCTGGACGGTTAAGTCCAGTCAAAGGCGACTATGGGGTGCGGCACTCATCTCACTTTCAGGCCGAGGGAGCCGGCGTTTGTCCACAGACAGCTTTCCGGGTGATGTGGCCAGCATAACTAAACCGCTTTTGGCACAACGGAACACCGTGACGGAAACCAGAGCGCAGAAGAACACTGTTTACCTTCCTGCCACAGTGGTACCTATTTATCTACTTGCACTGATGTGCTTTCAAACAGGTTGGCAGGAGCTGGGACAGAGCAACGGGAGCTCACCCCGTCATGCAGATTCAAACCACTGACCTTCCAATCAGCAAGCCCAAGAGGCTCAATGATTTAGACCACAGTGCCACCCACATCCCGTTACCTGAGTTATATTTTTTTTCAGGACCCGCCTTGTTTCTGTGATTGTAAGTTGCTTTATGCTGTTTTTAACTATTGAAATCCACCCTGGGCCTTAGGCTGAAGGGCAGGGAATAAATTTTACAAACGAAATGCTTATTATTATCCTGACTTCCTGTCCTGATATCTCTGACGGCTTGTTGGTGAGGGACAGGCACTCTGCGTATGCACAGAAGGAAAGGCTGGTTTCATATCTTCCAGGTGCGTGAGGCAAGTGGGGCTTGGCAAGAGGGCATGCAGTGGAGGTGAGAGGGCAGCAATGGTGGGGCAGGGCGGCGGCCCATTCCCATTTCAAAATGGGATGGGTTGCCTTTGGTTGGTGTGCAGAAAGCGGACAGGAAAACGTTCCTTCCCTTCCTTCTCCAGTAATACTAGAACTCAGGGGCATTCACCCAAACAGAATGTTTAGACCAGGCTTCCTCAACCTCGGCCCTCCAGATGTTTTTGGCCTACAACTCCCATGATCCCTGTTGTGTATTGATTCAAAGGTTATCATATCTGTATTACTATTGTCTGTAAAGTAACTGCATTCCTGTTCCAGAAGGAACAGCTACTATTGGTTCATTCAAGCTGCTGCATTTGGATCTTCAGTCTTATTGGTTCCCACCAAAAAACAGCAGTGTGATTGCTTGAGATTGTTCCCTCCAAATGTATCTTTCCTAGCCAGTCCTCTGTCCCTATAAATGT